>PVIW01005355.1:84443-108833 GCA_004026585.1 Noctilio leporinus
CCCACCTGTCTCAGGGCCTCCCGCCCCCTGCCCCACCTGTCTCAGGGCTTCCCACCCCCTGCCCCACCTGTCTCAGGGCCTTGGCTAGCCTGTCCACACCTCTCCCACCCACCCCAACAACCAAGCACACTTGGTTAACACCCTTCATCTTTCAGATTCCCAATTAAAAGACACCTCTTCTGGGAAGCTCTCCGGGCCTCCACTCCACTCTCCACTGGGCAAGCCCCTCTTGCTATATGATCTCCTGGCTTTCTGCACTTTTAATTTTGCTTCAGAACACATCCTAGTTTCACCGTGTGTATTTTGGGTGATTACCTATCTGCTTAACCCCTTGCTCTGTGTGTACTACAGTGCCTGGTGCATTTAGACTTCCATATATATATATATATATATATATATATATATATATATATATATTTAAGATTTTATTTCATTATTCTCAGAAAGAGGGGAAGGGAGAGAGGGAGAGAGGGAGAGAAACATCAATGTATGGTTGCGTTTCACCTGCCTCCAGCTGCAGACCTGACTGGAGACCTGGTTTGCAACCTGGTCATGTGCCCGGGCTGGGGAATCGAACCTGCGGCCTTTGGGTTTGCAGGTCAGCACCTTATCCACCGTGCTACCAGCCAGGGTGTCATGTATATATTTTTAATAGTAAAGAGAAGGAGCTGAAGAGAGAGGGATCTAATTAGAAAATTGAAATGTAGAAATAGGTAAGACACTACTGACTGAGCAGGAGAGGTGTGGTGGGTTCCATGGTGCCATAGTCAGGGTCCCTCCAGCAGACTAGACACTCATCCCTCCAGAGCTGGGAGTTTTAGGAGTGGATACTTCTCAGCTGAGTCCTGCTATAGGAATTGCCATCAGCAAAGACAACTCTTCACCCACAGACATACCTCTCCTGAGAACAGCCCACCTCTAGCACCAGGTTGATTGGAGGGTGTGGGTCCAACCCCTTGCCTCAGCCTGGGACTATTCTGAAGGGCCACCCCAGCTCCAGAGGACTGGTTGAGGTCATTGTTGCAAATAAGTCAATGGTTCAACTACCCCCTGCCCCCAACCTTGCTCTCTCAGCCCTCAGAGATGCTGTTTGAGAGCACTCGTCCTCTACACGTATCTGAGTCTGTCTCCCAGGGAAGCAACTCACAGCTGGGCATGAGGGAGAGGAGTCTAAGGTAGCTCATCAATTTCTGGCTTTTTTCAGAGGGAGGAGACCTGAGCAAAAGCTGCACTTTTGTTTTACTTATTAAAAAAAAAAGTTTTTTTCCCCATTGTTTTCATAGAGAAGGGCAGGGAGGGAGAAAGGTAGAGAAACATCAATGTATGGTTGCCTTTCACCTGCCTTGAGCTACGGACCTGGCTGGAGACCTGGCTTGCAAACTGGTTATGTGCCCTGCCTGGGAATTGAACCAGTGACCTTTGGGTTTGCAGGCTGGTGCCTTATCCACTGTGCCACCAGCCAGGGCTTAGAGCTGCACTTTTAGATGTGGAGGTTGAGGGGGTGCCATTGGGGACTTGCAGAAGGACAGGCACTGAAGGGCATTCTGAAAATGCCCCATAAAAGATAGAATCAGCCCTGAGAATTTGCCACACCTGAAAGGCACTCTGTTCTCCAGATTTTTAAGTTGGGAGCCAGACAGCAATCCACCACGACTCCTAAACTACAAGTCCCCTGCATGGTCCTGTGGAGTGTCCCCCCCACCCCCACCCCCAGAATCCATCTCTGAGGCTGAAGTCAGAGGCAGGCCTCCTACAGCCACCACGTGTGGCTGGAGGACCAGCAGATCTTCGGAAGGAACCTTATACCCCCACTCCTTCCTCTCTCTACACTAACCCTTTCATATCTGCGTATGGGCAGGATGATGGATTCAAGATGTTTTTAGCCAAATGTTTAGCAAATCCACCAGGATATTCTGTTTCACTCTCCTTTTGACAAATGGGTCGGCAAAAGTACCTTTACAGTGGTGAGTACTCAAAATAGTTTATCCTTGTATTATTATTTATTGTTATGATTAGCCTACCTTTGCCCACCCCTGTATTGAGTCTCAAACAGGAAGCATTTAAGTTTGAAACTTCAGCTTGATCAAAAATCAACCTGCAAGAAGTGAGCAAAACTCTCATGGACTGCCCCCCAGAAACCAAGGCTACCTTTCACTCCAAACCCAGGTAAACCCTGGTTTGACCAAGCAGGTGGGGCTAAATTTTGGGAAGTTCTTTCTCATTGACCTTCCTGTGATGCCAGCATATTGCGAACACTGGATTCAAAGGGGGAAATTCTTTTCCCCACTGGCTCCTGTAACTTTAGCCACTCAGACAATATTGTTAAGTCCTTGTGTCTCTCTCTGACCCAGGAGGGGCCTTTGAGTAATTAAAATCCCATTCCAGTGTCAATAGCTACAACAGCTTCCTCTTATCTATTTGAAAGTTTTTTTTAGCACCTTCACTTCACCAATTTAAAAAAAAAAAAAATCAAGCCACATAGAAGGATTTATTTAAAAACCACTTGGTGACCTGCCCCAGCCTCTTCCCATCCTCAGTCCCACTGTTCAGAGGGAGTCAGTATAAACCCTTGTTTGGTTTCGCATTTAGGTGGTAAGTACCCTGTCTTCTCAGCCGATACTCCAGTCCTACCATCTGGTGATATTCATGTTTCAGGGGAAGTCAGGTGACTTCTGGACAAGCTGGGCCACTTTATTCCCCTCTCCCCACGACCTGGACCTTGTCGCGCTGATGAGCCTGAGACAGCAGGTAAATCGAAGACCTGTCTGAAGGACCGGAAGTCCAGGTTTGCTGGGTGTTTTTAAATCCAAGGCCATTTATTTAAAAGCACTTTAAGAAACAGGAGTGATGGTTTGCCACAAGTGATGCTCACTATTCCCTAGTAACTTAGGGAACCCAGAGGCCTGCTTCTGCAAGCCTGGCTCCGGTAGTGTTCACGCGGATTGAGTGTATCTCTGACTGAGCAGGATGTGCAAACCTGTCTCTCGAGAGCAATGCTACTCCTGTGTCTTTTATAGATAAAGAATTGACTCAGTGCAGTTGGTGCTACCAATCTCTTAGGAACTAAGGACAGCTGACCCTCTTTGCTTTCTTAGCCGTGTCTTCCGAGACAGCTCTTCCTCAAGTCCAGGGAGCACAGGGACGTAAACCATGCTCTTGGGTGTCCTTCCCATAACCCACAGGGAACGGGCTGGTGAATTTTCTGCAGCGTGTTTTGGATTATTACCACTTTCTCTTCTCTCTCTCGGAGTACTTAAGTACCTCCTAACCGGTCTATTTTGGTCCACTCTTCCTTTTCTTCTAGAAGGCTCTCCACTTGGAGGCCAATGTGTGCTGGTTATTCAATCGATGGCCTCTCAGCTTCAAGCACACCGCGCGTTGCTGTGTCGGGAGAGGTTTCCTCCGCCATCTGCATGATACTCAAGTTTGTCAGTAGAGGGCGCTGGAGCCACACGACGAGGGGTGTTTTCTTTCCCGGGTGGGGTGTGTCGCCCTCTGCAGGCCCCGCGGTGCTCAGGGCGTCTCTGGCGGGTGCGGGAGCCCCGAGCCTGCAGTGCCCCGGGCCGGCAGCACCCAGCAGCCGGAATCTTCCTATGGTGCCCCTTGCAGGTGGTTTCATAGCAGGGGGACTCCCGCAGTTACCTGCCCTTGAATAGCTTCCTTGGCACCCTACGGGAGGGATATTCAGCAAGTTCCACCCGTCTGTCTTCTCTGCCAGGCAGGGAGCCACACGCACCGTTCCCTGCTCGACAAGATCTGGGGCTCAGCCTTGGAACAGGGGGTGCGCTTCCTCCGGGAGTGGTTAACCGCTCCTTCCATTTGCTGTGCTTGGGCAGGGTGGGCAAAGTGGGTTTACAGTTGTTCGTATGAACAACGCAGTAACAAATGATAATACAAGAATCAACTCTGCTTTTTGTCCTCACCACTGTAAACCTACGTTTGCCCCACCTGTCTTTTTAGAGATCTCTTTATTTCTTACAGGCCAGGTCCCCTTTTCTCCAGTCTCCCGCTAAATAATGAATAATGTTTGACAATAAATTCACCCAGATTGCTGAGTAGTTTCTGTTTCCTGATTAGACTTTGGAACACATAGTGTAATCCTTTTGAAATGTAAATCTGATTTTTTTTCTTCCGCCCCTCTTGCTTAACACCTTTTTTACGGTTTCACTCTGCTTCTGGAATAAGGAGCACCCTCACCCCAGCCCTTGTTGTGGTTGTTTCTGGGGCCCCCACAACCTCTCACACCAGAGTCCCCCAAATGTTCTCCAGCTGCTGAGTTTCCACAGACCCTGTTCCCTCATTTTTTTCACCTCCTAAGTCCCTGCTCCCCCTCAGGCTCAGTTTAATCATCTTTTTCTCTGCCTTCCCTGCCTAGGTTCGATCTCTTTTATTCCCTTTTAGAGCACCAGGCGAGAGCTTTTTTCTATGGTGGTGATTTCTTTTTTTATGATCTATTATTTTTAGAGAGTGGGGCCTCCAGCTACAGACCTGGCTGGAGACCTGGCTTGCAACCTGGCTACCTGCCCTGACTGGGGAATCGAACCAGCGACCTTTGGGTTCTCAAGCCGAGGCTTGTCCACTGAGCCACCAGCCAGGGCTTACGGTGGTGATTTTACATATGCTTGTGCAGTCCTTTTGGATTAATATCTGTCTCCCTACTACAGATTGTAAACTCCTTGAGGACAAGAAACTTGCTTTTTTGGCTCCTAGTATAGCTTGAAGCCCCAGAGTCTAGTGTACGTATATGTTAAAGAGTGCCTGTCAAATCAGACGTTCCCTCTCGTTCCGTTGTCTTGGGCCAGAGTTCCCTGTCCATACTCCAATTCGCCACAAGGTGACAGTCTAAGCCACTCTGGTACTCGATTTTTTTTTTTTTTTGTTGTTCTCTAGAAAGAATTGGTGCTTCAGGTTAAAATGCCTTTCTTTGAACCAGAAGAGGATCCCTTTGAAGTGAGATTGAGTCACATACTATTGCGGAAGATTTCTCTGAAAACATCCTCTGCGCCTTCACGTCTTCACCGAGTCTGGGAAACAACCTGCCACCATGTACAAGCACACCCAAGGACGGACTCTCATAGGCTATTGCACTGTTTAAAAACCACCGGAACTCTGAGCTCTAATTCAGGGACAAGGGGTGGAGGGAGGGGAGGATTTATTGTCCCTCTCCATTCACTTTGTTTTGCATTAGCGGTGAGTTGTAGAAGAAAGGTTTAGAGTGATGGGTCAGCAAGCAATAGTCCTAGAGCCAAATTTGGCTCTCTGGCTGTTTTTGTAAGTAAATTTAATCGGAACAGCCATACCCATTTGTTGACATAGTGTCAGTCTCTTGCACAACTTTGAATACTTGTGACAGAGACCACATGGCTTGCAAAGCCAAACATACTTACTCTCTGGCCCCTTAAGAGAAAATGTGGGGACATCTCATCTAGAGAGTTGTAAACTTTTTAGAAGCCTTAATATCTGGCTAACATTTAGCTGACTTCTCATAAAAAAGTAGTGATTTGACCTTTCTCGGAAAAGACCTGTCTTTCCAAGAAGCAAACATGCAGTGTGAGATAATGAATTTCTTGGAAATTGTGCCCACATGAGTCAGAATTACATTTATTAATTCATTTCAAGAATCAGGCATTTAAGTGTATTATGTCTTTTCTTTTTTAAGTGGAAAATACAGGCGTTCATGATGTAAATTACTTGTAGCTTCTTAGCATGCTTTCTCACGGCAGGACTATTAAATCACTGTTACGCTAATTACTTCATTTGTCAAGGTACCAACAAAAGGCCTGGTAGCTATTTACCTTTCATTCAAGAAATATTCTTGGCGGTCGTGACTTGGATTATTTATGAGTTTGGAAGTGCTCAGACTTTGCTGGGTCAGACTGATGCTAGATTCATTTTGTAAAATTTAAACCCTATAATACGTTTTCTACAGATCGTCTTCCTGACAAAATCTTTCGGGTAAAGGTAGTGAATGGCCCACCCAGTTTCTTAGTGTTCTTCTAACAACAGGCAAATCAGAACTGAGCCAGTTAATTTTAAGGCTAGAGCATAGCTGGTTCCTGTTAGGTCCCTTTAGTTTAGGCAGTTGGTTGCTGTGTCCTGGCAGGTGGGGAGGTTTGTTTCTGTGCAGGTCTGAAGAGAGAAGCCTGAAGGGAAAATTCTCAGCTTGCCACTGCAGGTGGAGAACAAAGCAGATGGGCTGTCCACCCTCCTCTTAACTGTACCTTTTTTTGCGAAAAGTTTTTC
The DNA here is from genome assembly GCA_004026585.1 of Noctilio leporinus. Taxonomy (NCBI): domain Eukaryota; kingdom Metazoa; phylum Chordata; class Mammalia; order Chiroptera; family Noctilionidae; genus Noctilio; species Noctilio leporinus. The sequence continues at coordinate 90,687 of PVIW01005355.1, forward strand.
AGGCAAGCGGTTCCTTATGTCCCAAGGCAATTAGGGACTAGGATTTTCCCATCTACCTAAGAAGGGACTTGGGCATGAGAGGGCTCTCAGAGTCATCCATGCAGCACATCTTCTTAGAATCCTCTCCAGGTTATTATATGTAAGTTTGTTTTTAAAATATTATTTCTTCTTTTCCAAACATTCTATTCCCCTAATTGCAACCTCTAGCTGTAATTATTCACATGACTTATATTGAAAGAATCTCAGTGGTTAATTTTAGTTTTTCATTATTCTAGAGTTTTTAGTGTTGATTTATGCATATATATATTGCAAATATACATATAAACATATATAATTGCAAAATGCATTTTGGAAAGGTAGAGCCAAGCTACTAAATAAACCACACACACATGCACACGCACACACATGCACACACACACGCACACACACATACAGCTCCAGAAATAAGCCAGTTCTTCAGATTGTCATAGTTAAGCTTTGACAGGACCAGGGTCACCTGTGCCAAAATAGAAGCTAGAATCAGCATCCCTTATGCAATTGGATATTTTGTCCACTTTATTTTTTTGCTTTGCTTTTCCAAGCCCTCATAGCTCATTTTACAGTATCTCATTGGATAATCATATGGGGCATGATTTGACCTTGTTGATATGATTATATAACTACTCATCAGGGAAGGTAGAAACATGACTAAGCTTATTTGTCTCAAATACGGCACATTTTTCCCCCCATGTAGATTTAATCTGAAAAGGTGCCATGTAAAAGTTGAACAAAGCCCTTGACAGGTAGCTCAGTTGGTTAGGGCCTCATCCTGGTACACCAAGGTTGAGGTTTCCATCCCCAGTCAGGGCACATATACAAGAATCACCCAATGGATTCATGGCTAAATGGAACAACAAACTGATGTTTCTCCCTTTCTCAAATCAGTAAATAAAAAATTTAGAAGACATTTAGTACAGTCTTTGGTAAGTGCCTCGGGATCCGTTATATCTTGTATCCCTACAGGCCTTGTTCTGGGCCTCCTCGCACCCTGTCTCTCTAGGCATTTAACAGGAGCTTATTTTTGACAAGAAGCCATGGGCTGCCCTCCATCCAAATAATTTCACAATCTCTCATCAGATGGCTCTTTTGGAAATGTCCACAGTGTCTAAACTGTCAACACTAATATAAACAATGCTGCATACATTGTTAGTCATGAAGTAATTTCTAGCCCCAGTGAAAGAGGCCCCAGGGTGATTTATTGTGGTGACATGGTTTTCATCCGAGACCACTAATGATGCCACTGCCGCTGGCGCCTGTCCACAGCTTGGCATTGGAACTCTGTCCTCTTGTGAGACCTAAGCATGATAGAGTTCACCTGGTACGTGAAAACATTATTTAATAATGGGTACCATGTCATTTCAACCATATATAATTTCTGACAGCGAAAAGGTGCAACTTTTGCTTTTTAGAGTTTACATTCTCTCCCTGGCTTGATTTATGTGATTTGTTTCACGTTCTGTAATTATTCAAGAATTTAAACCTAATGTGATATGAGTTGGTAGTTGTGCTGTCCTGATTTTGTTCTTTTTTACATTTATATACTAAATCTGGATACTATGAAAAACAAATTGCAGGTGGAAAAATTAAGATAATGAGAAAAACCCCTGGAGGAACCCAAAATGGCAATTAGAGGCAAATCCATTGCTTTGGTAGCTTCAGTATTAAATGGAGATGAAAGTAAATACACCTAAGTAGAAATTAGAGGTAAACAACTCTACAAAGAGCTCTTTTAAGTCAACGTGAAAAAACATATACAAGTATCCCAGGAGAAATATGGATGGAAAAAAGCCCCAGTTTTTGGGTCTCCAGAAAGGGAAGGACTAGCTCAAACGTTTTCAGATGGTATTGCTGGAGAAGGCAATTGAGAGGATGCGATCTCTCATTGACCCAAGAGCTAAATTCAGGCGATGGGAGGTTCCTCACCTGTCCTGGGAATGAACCTTCTGCCCACCATCCCCCCTGTGAGAGCCATTTTCAAGAATGTAGCCTCCAGAGGCCAGGGGTGCTCAGACCATCTGGTCTGGACACGTGACTGAACCTTGTTAAGGCCTCTGTGTAAATGTTTGAGATTCTGGTGGGCAGGTGCGACTACAGAAGACAAGCCTCGTGTGTTAAGTTCCCTTGATTTTTAAAACCTGCCCCTTGCCAGTCTGGAGAGGTCTGCCTCTTTCTTCGTCTCTTCTTGCCCTGCATGTCAGGGGTCCTTGACCACCAGGGACCTCTGCACCAATTTTCCACCCTCTCTTCTGCTCTGGGCAAAGATATAAAAGCTGTGAAAACTTTATGAAAGAATGGTAAGAGATCTAATACGTGTTCACACTTAATAATACATGAAAAGCAAAATAAGTGTAATACTGATCCGCCACTCTGTCCTACCAAATTGTAAAAAAAAAAAGGAAAAGAAAAGAAAGACAGAAAGAAAAGTGTAATATTCAGGTGGACAACTGTGTAGAACGAGAATTTTTTTAAAAAGATTTTATTTATTATTTTTCAGAGAGAGGGGAAGGGAGAGAAGCAGAGAGGGAGAGAGACATCAATGTATGGTTGCCTTTCACCTACCTCCAGCTACAGAGCTGGCTGGAGACCTGGTTTGCAACCTGGTTATGTTGCCCTGGCTGGGTATCGAACCTGCGACCTTTGGGTTCGCAGGCCGGCGCCTTATCCACTGTGTCACCAGCCAGGGCTAGAACGAGAATTTTTATAGTGTTTGTGGAAGCATAAGTGTAGGCATAAGCAGATTCAGCTTTCCTGAAAGATGACCGGGCCTTCACATCATGGGATTCTTTTGATTCATGAATTTTACTTCCAGGATTTTATCCTGAGAAAATCAGAAATATGTGTAAAGGTAGATAATCAAGGGTTTTCTTGTTTATCTATCTTTCTAACTTCTTAAGATAAGCAACTTTAGCCTTTCTCATTTTTTCTGATATGCACATTTAAGGCCAAAAATGTTCTTCTAAGTGTGGTTTAGATCTTCATCTGTAAAAATAAATATGTAGTTTTTAAAATGTCATTCATTTCAACTATTTCTCACTTTTATTTTCTTCTTTAATTCATGCGTTATCTAGAAGGGTATTGGTTAATTTCCAAACATAAGGGGATTTTAAATAATCTTTTTGGTATTAACTATTAGTTTAATTCCACTGTGGTTAGTCAGGGCATAGCCTATATTATTTAAATCTTCTGCAATTTGTTGAAACTTGACTTTTGTCTTAGGTTTTGGACAATTTGATAAATATTCTGTAGCGTTTGAAAAGAATGTGTACTTGATGCTAGTTGGGTATCACTGTGTGGTTATACCTGTCCATTAGGTCACTTGTTCACCTAACTCAAATCTATATCCTTTTGATGGTGTATTTGCTTTTTCTATCAGTTACTGAGAAGGATGTGTTCCAGACTCTAATTATGATGTGGATTTTTCTGTTTCTCCTTTTATTTCTACCAGTTTTCTGCCTTATATACCTATTTTGAGATACCGTTCTTAGATTCATGCAATTTTAGACTTACTGTATTTTCTTTTTAGATCTACTCTTTTATCATCACAAAACGTCCTTCTTTATGTCTGTCTCATAACGCTTCTTGTCTTAAGCCTGATTTGTCTTATAGTAGTGAATATATACCAGGTTTCTTCTGGTTAGTGTTTGCATGGCAGATACTATAATTTTACCATTCTTTTATTCTCAACCTCATTTATTTATGATGTACCTATTATATGTGATTGAGTTGCTAATGTTTAATCTGATAGTCTGACCAGCTTTTCTTTTAATCATGCAGTTGATCAATTCACAATGTATTATTGATATATTTGGGTTTAAATTGATCATCTTACTACTCATTTGTCCACTAGTTTATGTTTTTTTCCCTCCTTTCTTGCCTTCTTTTGATTAACCAATAGTTGTGATATTTATGTAGTTTTACCAGTTCTGGATAATGCAGAAACAGTAGAGCTGTCCCCTCCTACTTTATGTGCTACAAAGATCAAGGCTACCAATACTCTACTTTAAACTCCACATGACATTATTACTATGATTTTATAGCCAACATTTACTGAGATATGCTGACATAGTTTACCCTTTCTACTGTTTAGCAGTTTACCCTGCATCTGGGTATCGTTTCTGAAATGATTTTCCTTTCTTTTGGAGAACTGCATTTTGTATTTCTATTAGTGTATTTGTGCTGCTCACAAGTCCTCTCAGTTTCTGTGTCAAGTGCATATTGCTATACGCTTGAATATCGTAGGTGGATATAGAATTCTTTGTTGGGAGGTATTTTCTTTTACCACTCTGATGATATTCCCTTGTCTTTTTGCCCTTTTTCCTTTCCTTTTGGTTTTAATGTTGTTCTTTTATAGTAATATATCCTTTCCTCTGGTTGATTTTAAAGATTTTTCTCTTGGTCTTTGTTTTTTAGCAGTTTGACCATGATGCACTTAGTTATGGCTTTCTTTGTATTTATTCTTCTTAGAGTTTGCCTTCCTTCTTGGTGTTTTTGTCGCTTTTGGAAAACTTCTGCCATTATTCCTTTAGTTATTGCTAATGCTTAATTCTCTCTTATTTTGAGCCCTTTCACCACACCCCAGGTGTCTTTTATGTTTTGTTTCACTTTGACCCTCCATGCTCCAGTGTGCAGATTTCCTTCTGATGTCCTTTTTCACTGTCTGTTCTGTTGTGTGTAATCTGTTGTCAATTTGCAGTTTTATTTTTCAGCTCTAGACTTTTCATTTGATTTATTTTCTGCTTCCCAGTTCTCTGTTGAAATTTTCCATCTTTTCATTTTATTGATGTAATATAATAATAATTAATCTATCTTTGATACTTCAATATTGGTATCCTTTGTGAGTTTGCTTCTCGTGTTTTCTTTTTTTCCTTGATTTTGCTAACAAATCTTTTCTTCTTCTATGCCTTTTTAAAAATTGAGTGCTGGGTATTAGTTTTAAATTTTTTAGAGATAATCTGAGGCTCTGGGTGGTGTTTTTTCCCCCAGGGGAGATTTTCTTTGGCTCTTGTAGATAGTTCATCTCAACAGATCAACTTAATTCCATCAGAAACAGACCAGATGCATTTTTGAACTTCAGCTCTTGTGAGGGCTAGTCTGTCAGCATCTCATTGAGTGAAGTGTAGAGCCCCTTCCCCTTGGTGTGCCCTGAACTCAAAATTTTGTTCCCCTCATCATGTGAGACTGAGGAGAATTGAGTTCACCTCTCAGCTTCTCATTTGTTGTTTCCATTTGCAGGACTGGCAACTGGCCTTGAGGAGAAATGTGTCCTAAATTCTGGAATTACCTGCCTTGGCTTCCCTATCGTCTTAAATCTTGGTCTCACAACTTTTTGCTGTCCTGCTAGTTATTTGAGGACAGTGTATATTTCAAATATACATTTTAAAACATTGTGCCCATCTTTTAATTGTTCACAATAGGAGGGCTATTCTAAAATTATGCATCAGACATTCCTAGAAGTGGAACTCCACTATTATTTTATTTAAAAATTTATTTTATTTTTGTTTTAAAGATTTTATTTATTATTTCCAGAGAGACAGAGGAAGGGAGAGAGGCAGAGAGGGAGAGAGACATCAATGTATGGTTGCCATTCACCTGCCTCCAACCACAGACCTGGCTGGAGATCTGGCTTGCAACCTGGTTATGTGCCCTGGCTGGGAATCAATCAAACCAGCGACCTTTGGATTCGCAGGCTGGTGCCTTATCTGCTGTGCTACCAGCCAGGGCTTACTCAGTTTTTAAAAAATATTTTTAATTTAAAAGTCATAGTGATGAAGCATCATTATTTTTCCTCTATTTATATAGCCATGTAAAGACAAAAGACTTAATTTAGAATTTTTGTAGGATTGTGGATGCTTTCATTTTCCATTTTACTCCCTTGTGCTGTTGATGTATATGTTTTCTGCAAAACAGCATGATTGCTTGGATTTATTAAAATTAAGATATATAAATAGAACCTTAAGATTAGTATTGTATAAAATACTAGTTGCAGCATTCATATTACTTGTTTATAAATATAATTATAACAATAATGAAAGATATATAAACCAAAACATCACCAAAAAATCACCTCATATAACTTACCTTTTATATTTTTCAGTCTGTGCCTATATTTCATAGGTAAAAGTGCACATGTTAAATGAGTGTTCCTAGCATTGAATTTTAATGTTGTACTTTATGAAAAATAGCCTTCTTATATTTTTGCTAATACCCTGTTTCTAATTCTGTTCCAACATCTTTTTATGCCCAGCATTAAAAGAATTGGCACAGTTATAAATCTTTTGTTTTGTCCAATAGGTATATAAAGCTTTACATAAAATGATTAAAAATATTAACATCATTAGAAGATGTTTATGGTAGCTTTCTACAGATGTATTTGCTTTCAGATCAGGACAGACACAGGAAAATTTGCTTCAGAATATTACATTTGACTTTGCCTGCCTTAAAAACATTTCTTTCAGGCTGAATAGATTATTTCCACTCTTCTTTATTTGAAATCCATTCATCAAATTCTAGATGTATTTTCCCTCCTAGAACAATGCCCAAGTGTTCTTAATGATGATGGTATTGATCTTTAATAATACTAAACTCTGATGACTTGAAATCTCTTAATGATATTTCTTACCAGTTATAAATTTTTAGAAAAGATGAATTAGTTAGATTCACATTTATATCATTATAGTAGTAGGTATCTTAATGAAATTCATGAACATATAAGAGGAAGCTAAGTTTTAATTAAAATTTTCCCTTAAAAATGGAAGAATTTCAAGATTTTTTGTAGTTAGATAATATTAAGTAGGTGAAAATAGGAATTAAAAATGGGTTTGAGGGCCCTGGCTGGTGCCACAGTGGGTAGGGCGCCAGCCTGTGAACCCAAAGGTCGCTGGTTTGATTCCCAGCCAGGGCATATAACCAGGTTGCAAGCCAGGTCTCCAGCCAGGTTTGTAGCTGGGGCAGGTGAAAGGCAACCATACATTGATGTCTCTCTCCCTCTCTGCCTCGCTCCCTTCCCTTCTCTCTGAAAATAATAAAAATTTTAAAATCTTTAAAATAAAAATGGGTTTGTTTTCTGAAGTAAAAAATTCAAGCACAGTGAACCAGAAGGCAGTCCTCTCTGAAAAATAGTACTAATAATTCTTGGTACATTTAAAACACTAGCATATTATTTAAAAACCATGGGGATTAATCTAGGCCAGATATCCACTCCCTTAAAAAAGCAGTGACTATAAGCTATGTCATGAATCCCTCTCTCTCTCTAATTCTTTCTTTTTTATACAACAGGGTTTAGCAAAGAACTCATGTGGAATTCGACTGTGAGAATATCCAGATTATAGAACCCTAGTCTCTCATTTTCTAGATGAGACTCAAGAGGTTAATTTCTGGCATCCAGTTGGTAAGTAATTTCATGGAAACTCCTAGAATAGTAGTTGGCCTTGAGCAAACTTTCTATAAATGTTCATTTCTTTCCCTGTTTTCCTAGAACACAGATATCTAGTTCCCCCAATGGTGGGATGATGCATCATAATTTGTTTGTTGTATTAATAATCCAATTTGTGGTAAAAAGCAACCCCCAAATATCTGTGGTAAATACCAGCCGAGATTGATTTCTTTGTCCCATTGTCTGGCCTCTGTGGATGAGTCGAAGCTCCCCTGCTGCTGCTGCAGGTGGCCTGTGGTTGCAGCTGGGGCTGGGGCTCTGTTCCATGTGGCTCTTGTCCATGAGTCTTCATTTTGGAATCCAGGCTAGTGGAGCAGCCTATCCAGGGCATGCTGTTGTTTAGGCAGAGATTAAAAGCAAGAGCAGGCCTCTCGGACTTCTGATTGGAAGGAGTAGGCTATCATTTCTGCTGACAGTCATTGGCCAATCAAGTTGACAGTCAGGTTTGACAATGGGCAGTGAGGTGTGCTCCACCTTGCAGGACTTGTGGCAAACAATGGAGATGTAGAATCCTCTTGCAGGGTAGGGAGCAAATAGTTGTCAGCAATAAGATCAGCAAATTGACGAGTGTTTTAATGTGGTGCCTTTATTTAATCTATTGGGGTTTTTGTTTTGTTTTTACCCTTAATTCCAGCTCTGCAGAGATGAAAGCTATTGGCGCTTGCTACATTTTCTATGGCCAGGCTGAGTTCTCATTTTTCACATTTGACTAACAATTTTTGGTTACTGGGGAAGAATCTATCGAAACCTGCAACAGAAGTTGAGGGCCACCTGCAGCAATCCATTCTCCTTTGAATCAAATTGTTTTTACTAAACTTGAGGATGGTAATTTCCTTTAGAACTGATGGACGGGGAACATTATGGAAGGAGACTGTTGTCTTTTATCAGAAAACTTACAAGGCCTTCAACTTAATTTTCTGAGGAAGTTTAAGCTTTAGGTGGTTAAGTATTACTGGTGGTACTCAAATAAAGATGAAAGGCCCTGGGAACAAAGGATATGTTTCCACAAAGTCTTTAAAAATGCTTGAAAGCTCGATTTAACAATCCCCAATGTATTAAACACCTCTCAAGGGCTTTCTTCAAAATGTATTTTTAAGAAGAGGAAGGCTCTGTGTAAAGTGGCGGGAGGGAAAGAGAGAACTAGGGAAGGGAAGGGAACTAGTTACTTAGCCTCATCTGTATTTTTCTTACACTTCAAGAATACATTTTAACTTCATGATAGTCCTTTCCTGGGTGAATGGATGGGTGAAGACAAGCGTGACAGTGAGAGGAAGGGAGAGGGTCATCTATTTTATGCTAGAGAATTATAGGACCTCTTCAGATCCTTACATTAAAATCTGTCTACCGTAGATTTATCTGTGTCTATGGAGTGGTAAGTACATCCACTTGTAAGGAGGCCAAGGGAGGAAAGAATGAAACTTCAAAAGAAATATAAAGGACTGTAGAGAGAAGTTTTTTTTTTTTGCCCAGAGACCCCTCCAGCCACCTAGGTTGCTTCTGTATTATCTGTTTCTAGTGTTTCATTCTAGAGGTATTTTAGGCATTTATAAATAAAAACACTTGATTGTGTTTTTCTCCCTTAAAAAACAACAACAAAATGTATCTTTTATACACTAAGGTTTCACTTAATAAATGTATAAGTCCCCTCCTCACCCCCCTCAATCTCTTCTTTTTTTATGGTGGCCTGGTCTTCCTTTGAACAGTTATGCTATGAGCTACTAAATGGAAGAGCATTCTTCTTTCTGGGAATGTATATTGAAGCTTCTCTACCTCCAGAACTGGGCTTCTCAGAGGACAATTACTTGGGGACCTGAGTAGGTTAACAGTTTGTAACTTAGAGTATTTTTTACTGCAGTTAATACCTGTTAATCTCCCCATCGTGATAAATAGCAACACTCTCAAGTATGCTCCGGGTGCTTACTTTGGAGGATTGAACCCGGGGAAACTGAGGCCTGTACTGCAGCACAAAGGAAGAGAGTCTCTGTGAAACATTCCAAGTGACGGTAGCTCTAAAGTGGACAGGAAAGCAGGCAAGGCCCTGCGAAGGGGTGAAACGAGCTTATAGAGGTGAAGAGCCATGACCTAATATGCAGCCACTCCTCTACTATAAGTAGGGCTCTTTCCTTCTTTATCTTGCTTTGTCCCCTCTGCAACCAATTGGGGTGGTGGAAATCATGAAACACAGTGACCTTGAAGGGCCTTCCTAAGAATTGGCCCCTAGCCAGGGCTTCATTAACAAGAGCCTGGCCTGGTTTTCTCTGGAGATTAATCAACCTCAGGCAAGAATGGGATGGTTTGATAATTACACAGTGCTTGTTTTCATAATATGCAAGAACGTGAGTTATTTTGAAAAGCTCTAGACAGTTTTATTTTCTCTCAGTTGTTCCAGGTAGCATTTTTATAGATGGCAAATAATGGTATAAAGTTAAACTATGATTTTCAAGGCTGTACAATATAGTTTATCGAGATGCAAGAATTTTACTGTATGTCATTTGATCTGACTTTTTGAAATGCCTTTTCTTCAGGAGAGGTTGCATCTGCTAGGAATTGGGCACGAGCATCCTTGACATGATTGGTATTGATCATCCATCTATCTCATGACTTCAAAGTACTGTTTAGAAGCTCATTCCCAGTTTACTTTGAGCTTCTCATGTTTTCAATGAGACAAGTCTTCCTCTGAACTTGTCTTCTGTTTAAACGCCAGAAAATATACATTTTACACACCTATGCAGTGGCATTTTCAATGTTGTGAAAATCCTAGTTTCTTTATCCTAATAAAATGTGCATAGTAGGTGGGGCCTTTGGTATATCAATAAAGTCTGGTGTAACTGGACTTCTGGGTTTTCACATCTGCCTCTACCACAGAACCCTCTACTTTATTTTATCCCTCAAACTCCCTGCAGCTGGACTCCCGAAAGCCCAGAACTATTCTGACACAGGTGTGGGGTGCAGCAGCCTCAGTCTCCCTATTTTGTGAAACCTGAAATTAAAGCTTGCTTCCCCGGGGCTGGTTTCTGCAGCAGGTTGCTTACTCTCAGCCCATACATGCACATGAGCGAGGAACATCTGGACCTCAGTCCAGTTTCTCCTGTTGGCCTTTAGTTATTTCCTTCGCTTCCTTCCCGCTTTGGAATTTATGGGTGACTATAGAAGATAGCTTATACTATCGGATGCCATGATTTTAAAATTCTGGTTTTACAATTTACTAGGAGTGGCAATGGAAAAGTTATGAAACTCTCAATAAGCCTCAGCTTTTCTCATCTATAAAATGGGGATAATAATTGTACCTCCCTTAAAGGGTAGTCGAAGGATTACATGTAATGCATATCAAATGCTTGGTGCCTAATGCATGCTCAATTAATACTAGCTATTAATATTATGAGTAGATGAGATGTTGACTATCTGACCAAAATAGTACAGGTAGATATGACTCTATAAAGTTTCTAATGGGTAGAGACCATGAATAAGTCTACCTGGCATATTAGTTAATATTTGTAAAAGAATAAATGATGATGATGACATAAAAGGTAGGAGTTATTTTTTGCTTTCTGCTGTATAGCATTCCATTGTATAAATGTACCACAGTTTTTTTATCCACTCATCCACTGATGAGCACTTAGGCTGTTTCCAGCATTTGGCTATTGTAAATAGCGCTGCTATGAACATAGGTGTGCATAGGTTCTTTTGAATTGTTGTTTCAGGGTTCTTTGTGTATAATCCTGGTAGTGGAATTGCTGGATCAAAGGCAGTTTCATTTTTAGTTTTTTGAGGATATTCCACAATGTTTTCCACAGTGGCTGCACCAGCCTGCATTCCCACCAACAGTGCACTAGGGTTTCCTTTTCTCCATTTCCTTGCCAGAACTTGTTTGTTGATTTGTTAGTAATAGCCCTTCTGACCAGTGTAAGGTGGTGTCTCATTGTGGTTTTAATTTGCGTCTCTCTAATGGCCAGTGATGTTGAGCATTCTTTCATATGCCTATGGGCCCTTTGTGTGTCCTCCTTAGAGAAGTGTCCGTTCAGGTAGTTTGCCCATTTTCAAATCAGGCTGTCTCCCTGGTGTTGAGTTGTGTAAGTTCTTTATTTATTTTGGAGATCAAACCTTTCTCCAAGGTATCATTAGCAAATATGTTTTCCGGTGTGGTTGGTTCCCTTTTCATTTTGTTGATGTTTTCTTTAGCTGAGCAGAAACTTTTTAGTTTGATGTAGTCTCATTTGTTTATTTGTTCCCTTATTTCCCTTGCCCTAGGAGAAATATTGCTGCGTGGGATATCTGAAATTTTACTATTTATGTTTTCCTCTGAGACTTCTATGGTGACATGTTTTATGTTTACATCTTTTATCCATCTTGAGTTTATTCTGGTGTACAGTGTAAGTTGGTTGTCTATTTTCATTTTTTTTGTGTGTGTCTGTGTCCAATTCTCCAAATAGCACTTGTTGAAGAGGCTATTTTCACTCCATTTTATGCTCCTTCCCCCTTTGTCAAATATTAATTGACCATAGTATCCTGAGTTTATTTCTTGGCTCTCTATTCTTTTCCATTGATCTATATGTCTCTTCTTATGCCAGTACCAGACTGTTTTGGTTACAGTGACCTTGTAATATAGTTTGATATCAGGTATTGTAATTCTTCCTACTTTGTTCTTCTTTCTCAAGATTGCTGTGGCTATCTGAGGTTGTTTTTGGTTCCATATAAATTTTCTAAGTATTTGTTCTAGATCTGTGAAATGTGTCATGGATATTTTTATAGGGATTGCATTGAATTTATAAATTGCTTTGGGTAGTATGGACATTTTAATGACATTAATTCTTCCCATCCATGAACATTTTGTGAAAGCATGGATGGAGCTGGAGAGTGTTATGCTTAGTGAAGTAATCAGGTGGTGAAAGACAGATACCAGATGATCTCATTTAATACAGAAAACTTACAAATAAAACAAACAAATGAGCAAAACAGAACCAGAGGCAAGAGAACAAGGAACAGATTGACAGTGACCAGAGGGGTCGGAGCAGGGGGAAAAGGGAGGAAAGAAGGGGAAGGGCTTAGTCAAGGAATTATTATAAATGACCCATGGACATGGACAACGTGTGGAGACTGACTTGGGAGAAGAGATGGGGAGGGTAAGGCAGGGAAGCAATGGGGGAAAAGTGGGACAACTGTAATGCAACAAAAATACATAAAAAAAGAATAAATGATGGGAACACCTTTGCTATACAGTTAGCTTTCAAATTAGAGCCTCCACCAAATGTGAGCTCACGCCCTGAAAGTACTAAACACATATGGAAACCACTTAACTTGAGTGAGAGTCACCAGAAACAAGTAGCAGAATTAGGACTTTAAGAATTTTGAATGAAATAGTATTGGGTACACAATTTAAAAAAATATGTTAAAATGCTTTTTATTAAAAAGCATGGAAAAGAGAACATGAGGCAAAAATAGCTATTGTGATACTAAAGTAATTTTCTACAACCTTCTTTCTTCCACCTAAGATTTTTTGAGAACTATTACATTATCCTCAGAAAGCACATGGCTGGACATGGGACATGGGTCACCTTTTTACTTCAGCATCACATAATGAAGCGAAAGAAGAGAAGAAGCACACTCATATGCTGACCCTTTTTTTTTTTTTAAAGAACTTTTTTCTTTTTTTAATCCTCACCCAAGGATGTGTTATGTGTTATTTAAAAAAATTGATTTTAGAGGGAGAGGAAAGGGAAGGGGGGGGAGAGAGAGAGAGAAACATTGATGCGAAAGAAAAACATCAATTAGTTGTCTCCTGTCCATGCCTTGACCTTGGATGGAACCTGCAACCTAGGTATGTGCTCTCACTGGGAATCGAACCTGCAGCCTTTTGGTGGAGGGGATGATGTTCCAACCAACTAAACTACCTGGCCAGGGCTATGCTGACTTTTTTATGCATGGTAGCTCCACCCATTAGCAAATGTGTGATTCCTTTCCTGGCATTCAACTTTAGAATTTCCGCTTCAGAGAGAAGAATGGGCTGGAGATAGGGTTCAGAGCTGGGGTGCAAGAAGAGCTGTGGAGATAAATGAGAAAACTAAAGAAGTGTGAGGTCTTATAAAAAGGTGCAACATCAAAGAATATGTTTAGGAAGAAAAAAGTGATTCCACTGAATTGTTTAATTTTAATGAACTTACTCTTACTGTTCATAGTGTAATTATGTTAATTGAAAAACAATTGCAAAGTACATTTGAATAATGAAGACCCCCACCTGTTTATGTGATAATTAAAAATAATTGATTTTTATAGGCTCCTGTTGACAGAAGTCCATAGGATTGCTCAATTTGAGAACCAATCATGAGCATTTGGCATCTTGTGGCAATACAAGAAAATTTTTGATTCCTCAGAAGAGAAAAGGCACAGTTCTGCTAACTGGGCCATTCCTATTCTGAAGCCCCCTCATCCCCCCAGGAACTCAGAAGTATCCTGGCTTCCTTCTGTGCCTGGGTGACTCTTTGGACTTGATCTAAGAAGATTCAAGCTAGCTCTCCTGTGCCTGGTCCCCACCTTGGTTTGCAGGAAATAGTCATCTATCCCCTTCATTTCACAGGCTCTGGGAATGGGCACAGCCTGAAGCAGCTGCCTCTCATTTGCTTTTCTATCAAAGCCTCTAGCCAGCTGCTTTCTTTTTTAAAATTTTATTTATTGTTTTTAGAGAGAGGAGTGGGGAGAGAGGCAGAGAGGGAGAGAGACATCAATGTATGGTTGCCTTTCACCTGCCTCCAGCTACAGACATAGCTGGGGACCTGGCTTGCAACCTGGTTATGTTGCCCTGGCTGGGAATCGAACCAGCAAACTTTGGGTTCTCAGGCCAGCGCCTTATCTACTGCACCACCAGCCAGGGCTTATTTATTTACTTTTAGAGAGGGGGAGGGAGAGAGAAAGAGAGGGAGAGAAACATCAGTGTGTGGTTGCCTCTTATGTGCCTCTAACTTGGGACCTGGCCCACAACCCAGGCATGTATCCTGCCTGGGAATTGAACCTGTGACCCTTTTGTTGGCAGGCTGGCATTCAATCTACTGAGTGACTTCAGCCAGGGCTTCAAGTGGTCTTCTTAAAGCTCTTCTGTTCTGATTTGCAGGAATGAAGGAAACACTCCCCTACTTTAGTGCCTTGGGAGGCCAATCGGACCTTTTGGTATACAAATAACTTTCTCCAAAATTTCCTTACCTCTGATTTCTGGCCCTTTTATGTCCTGATAAAGTTGTTCCTGTTTTAATTAATTATTTTTATTTTGCTATAGCTCTAAATTTACGCAGATGTAAGAAATAATTCAAAGAAGTCCTGTATGCCCTTTACTGTTTCCTCCAATGGTAACATCATACCCTGGTCACTGGCATCAGCACAACCATGAAAGAGAAACAGTTCCATCCTCACTAGGCCGTTTGGACCTCCTGGGGGTTTTATTCTTCACCCATTGCTGTTTCTGGGTTGCTGGCTTCCTCAGCTTCTACTCTGAGATTTATGAAGCAAAATTAAAACCACAAAAACTCACCAGTTTTACTCCCTAGCTGGTCTCTGTCTTCTCTTCACCTTTCAAAGTTGTCTTTGGTTTGTTGTTTGTTTGTTTGTTTTCATTATGTAACAACACATAAACATGATCCCAGATTATACATTTTTCTGACTTTAGGGAGATCATTGTGGAAAGGGAGGTTTTGGGGAAATCATGAAAGAAGTGACCAAATCCCATTGTTGAAAAAAATGAATGTTGTGCTTATGCATTCTCTTTCACTTGTTATAACTAGAGGGCTATTTATTACTTCCAATAATATGGTAACATGAGCATAGGGTGGACAGTGGTAGGCTAGAGTCAGTTTATACTGGCTTGTGAGACATAATTGTCTCCAGGAATTCTACACATACTACTTACTGCATGTGTGGTGGGAAAGCTGTATAATGGCATCCTACTGTGTGCATCTTTTTCTAACTCTGTGTTCAGTGATGCCACACTGGTTGCCTGAAATCAGCCATGGTAGGGATATTCACACTGCAGACATTAGAAAATGTTACAAATAAGGGCTTTTTTCCATGGAGACCTTGTTGTTAAATGTTTTCCAAAATAACACTGAGTGTAAGCTATGTTCTCAGGTTCTTTCCCTCCCTAAGGCAATTTTTCTCATTCTCCAAAAACTTGCCCTATCTCAGGAGCCTTTGAATTTCCAGACCAAAATTACTTGTGTTTTATAAATGCAATAGCAAGATAAGAGCAAGTATTTCTTCAGCCCTCACAACCCACAGTGGGAAACAGATAGATGTTTTCTATTATTCTGCCTTTTGAAGAAGCATTGACAATTGGAGCTGATGCTGCGTTCAGATTAACCACTTGAACAGAAGAGGTGGGGGAAGGGGAAGACAAATGACTTGTTTTCTCAATACAGCTGCTTCGGCTATTGTCTTTAATTACATTCCTGCTGGACTGATAAGAAAACTGGCTTCTGACAGCTATGTGAAGCTGCCACACCATGGAACCAGAATATTTCTTTTTGGATATAAGTGATACCTTGTGCACCAAGCAAGATAGACAAATTATTTTTGATAATCATGATTGGCTATGTTTCTACTATGTTTAGGGCCTTAATTTTCTTAAAGCTACATGGCCTTCACTTGGAATTTACCTATTGCACTTAGTGAGGCAGGAGATATATATATATATATTTAAATATTAACAGTAACTTTATTATCTATAATTTATTCTTTATTGCATTGGATAAAGAGGCATAAAACAAGAGAAGAGAAGTGAATACAAGAAAATAAGCCAAAAGAACCCCAAAAAAATAAACATAAGAAAATAAAAAACTGAAGCACCCCATGGAGAAGAGTACATCATAAACAAGAACGCAAATAAGAGCACCAGATCGAAGAAGGAACGTAAACCGGCAGCTCCCGATCTGGACTTGAATCTCCCAGAGCCCATTCCCTCTCCATGTCGGGGGCCTTGGCTGGTTCATAGATGGGCTTCTCAGACAGAGGTCGGGTGTCATGGGTCAGACCCGGAGATGCTGCACTGGCCACCCCTGGCTGGAGACCTGCCCCTGCAGCGGCCTCTGCAGGCGAACCCTTCTCCTGGGCTCCGCCTGATCGGAGCTCCTCGGGATGGATGACAGGAGCTGACCCAGGAGCAGACTCTGCCTCCTGGCCTGGTGGTGGAGTTGCCAGAGGAGAGAAGATCACCCAGGTACCTGCATTGCCATGGGCCCCTCAAAGGCAGAATAAGGCCATAGGCCGGGACCCAGCCCAGGATGTCCCCCCAGTGGGCAGTCTAGCACACGGGTGGTCTGAGGCTGGTCTCTGCTCCTGGCCAGCCTCTGGGGGTGCGCCCTGTGTGGCTGGCACCGACTCCTCCCGGAAGCCGACATGCGCCTCCTCACCTGTGCCACCCTCCCCTGCCCCCACCTTCTCAGCCTTGGGCGCTGCCTCCTTGGGCCCCAGTCACCCAGCCCTGTGTGCTTACCATGGGCGTCGGGCTCCGGGCTGCAGGTGGAACTGGTGAGCTGGCTGTGGGGCCTGGACGCCTTTGGGGATGGTGTCCTCCTCCCTCTGCCCACTGCCGCTGGTTCCCCAGATGCCCAGGTGTCCACTGTCACAGTGGGCCTGCTTTGGCCCTTGCTGGTGGACCCAGGGCAGGGGTCTTGGTCAACCAGCTGCCCTTCCTCCATGACCTGCAATGACAGTGACAGGTGGCCCATCCAGTGGCCTCAAGCCCTTTCCGGCCCTAGTTGCTCAGTGGCCACCACCTCTGCCCACGAGATCTTATGTTCGCGGATCTGGCCCAGACCTGAGTCTGCATAGACCCCCGCCCAGGGGAAATGAGGTTCACCTCCAGGGCTGGGGGTAAACCCCAGGCAGAGGGTGTCACCCCCACTCCATGTCCACCCAGCGTCCTTGCCCTGGGGTGTGAGTGTGAGCCTCCCATCAGGCTTCCAAAATGCACCCCCCCACCCCCCGCCAGCTTATTCCTGCTCAGGTGCACCCCCCACAGGAACCCCCGTCCACACAGACACTTAAGGGGAAGGGACACAGGGCTGCTCAGGTGGGATGGGGTGGTGGCCTGGCCTGAACCAATCCACCCTGGGCCACCCTATGTTACCTCTGGTTCCAGCCGTGAAGACAGCCCCCTGCCTCTGGTATGACTGCGGACCCAGGGGTGGCCACTGTGGAATAGGTTGTCACTGCTGCCCCGTTTGGGGCCGCGACCACGGCACATGGGCCCACAACATGAGAACATCCTGCTGGGTGGCAGGTTCTCCAGTAAATGAGCTGGTAGGGGCATTTGGCAGCTGCCTGGTGACCAGGGTTCCAAGTTTTGGTGGGCTCTGTCATCTGCTGTGAGGTCACTGCTCCGTGTGGCTCAGTGTAGTGAGGTCAATGTCTGGGGCCCCTGCCCTGAGGTCTCCTCGGACAAGACCTATGACTCCCCTTCTTCCCCCACAGTATTTTTATTGTATTTTTATGATAATTGTTCATCCCCCTAAACTGACCCACATAACACAGTCATCACGCTGCTGTCCATCCTTTTTGTTCAACCACTCCATCCCCAATGCCCACCTCCACAGCTGTCCTCCTGCTGTCTGTCTCTGAGTCTGCCTCTGTTTCACCTGTTAGTTCATTTTGTTCCTTCGATTGCACAGCTGAGTGAACTCATATGGTATTTGTCT
>PVIW01005356.1:0-14241 GCA_004026585.1 Noctilio leporinus
ATCAATAATGGACAGATCTTCCAAACAAAAAATCCCCAGAGATGTTGTGGCATTGAACAACACTCTAGAGGAAATGGACCTAACTGATGTATACAGTCTTTTACCCCAAAGAAGCAAAATACACATTCTTTTCAAATGCACATGGATCATTCTCCAAGATAGACCACATGGTATGTCACAAGACAAGCCTCCACAAATATAGGAAAATTGAAATCATACAAAGTATCTTCTCAGATCATAATGGCTTGAAACTAGAAACCAAATTCAAGGGAAAAACCCAAAAATTCTCTAACTCATGGAGACTGAATAACATGCTTTTAAGCAATGAATGGGTCAACAATGAAATCAAAGATGAAATTAAAAAGTTCCTGGAAACAAATGACAATGAACACACAACAGCCCAAAACCTATGGGATACAGCAAAGGCAGTTCTCGGGGAAATTTATAGCAATATAGGCCTTCCAAAAAAGGTTACAAGAAGTTTATAAAAATGACCTAACCACAAAGCTGCAAGAACTAGAGGAGCAACAACAAACAAAGCCCAGAGCAAGTAGAAGGAAGGAAATCATCAAGATCAGAGCAGAACTCAATAACTCAGAGATTCAAACTACAGTTCGAAGAATCAACAGGTCCAGGAGCTGGTTCTTTGAAAAAATAAACAAAATTGACAAGCCCTTATCCAGACTCATCAAGAAAAAGAGAGAGAGGACCCAAATAAACAGAATCAGAACTGAAAGAGGAGAAATCACAACTGATACCTCAGAAATACAAAAGATTGTAAGAAATTACTACAAACAACTATACAACAAAAAATATGACAACCTGGATGAAATGGACACATTTCTGGCAAGGTATAATCTACCAAAACTGAACCCAGAAGAAGCAGAAAGCCTGAATAGGCCAATAACAACTAGTGAAATTAAAGAAGTAATCCAAAATCACCCAAAGCACAAAAGCCCTGGACCAGATGGCTACACAGGTAAATTTTACCAAACATTTAAAGAAGAACTGACTCCTGTCCTCCTCAAACTATACCAAAAAATTCAGGAAGAGAGAAGACTCCCAAACTCGTTCTATGAGGCCAATATTATTCTAATCCCAAAACCAGGGCAAGATACAACTAAGAAAGAAAGCTACAGGCCAATATCTCTGATGAACATAGATGCTGAAATTCTCAACAAAATATTGGCCAATCAGATTCAGCAGTATATTACAAAGATCATACACCATGATCAAGTGGGCTTCATCCCAGGGAAGCAAGGATGGTACAACATTCTTAAATCAATCAACGTAATATACCATATAAACAAATTGGAAGATAAAAACCATATGATCATATCAATAGATGCTGAAAAAGCATTTGATAAAGTGCAGCAACCATTTCTGATAAAAACCCTCAGCAAAATGGGAATAGAGGGAGCATACCTCAACATCATAAAGGCCATCTATGAGAAACCTGAAGCCAACATCATACTTAACGGACAAAAACTGAAAGCTTTCCCCCTAAGATCAGGAACGAGACAAGGCTGTCCATTTTCTCCACTTCTATTCAACATTGTCTTGGAAGTTCTAGCTATAGCCATCAGAGAAGAAAAAGGAATCAAAGGTATCCAAATTGGAAAGGAGGAAATCAAACTGTCATTATTTGCTGATGATATGATAGTGTACATACAAAACCCGATTGGCTCCACTCAAAAGCATACCTAATAAGCAATTTAGCAAAATAGCTGGGTATAAAGTCGATATCCAGCAATCAAAGGCATTTTTGTATACCAATAATGAAACAACAGAAATAGAAGTGCAAAAACAAATCCCATTTACTATAGCAACAAGAAAAATAAAGTACCTAGGAATAAACTTAACTAAGGAGATAAAAGACCTGTACTTAGAAAACTATAGAACAATGAAGAAAGAAATCAAGGAAGACACAAATAAATGGAAGCATATACCATGTTCATGGATGGGAAGAATTAACATCATTAAAATATCCATACTACCCAAAGCAATCTACATATTCAATACAATTCCAATTAAAATCCCAATGACAGACTTCACAGAAATAGAAAAAATACTTCAAAAATTTATATGGAGCCAAAAACACCATATAAATTTGAATAGCCACCACAATCTTGAGAAAGAAGAACAAGGTAGGAGGAATCACAATTCCGGACTTCAAACAATACTACAAGGCTACTGTCATCAAAACAGCATGGTACTGGCATAAGAATAGACATATAGATCAATGGAACAGAATAGAGGGCCCAGAAATTAACCCAGGACTCTATGGTCAACTAATATTTGACAAATGGGGAAGGAACATCCAATGGAGTAAAAACAGTCTCTTCAACAAATGGTGTTGGGAGAACTGGACAGCAACATGCAAAAAGATAAAACTAGACCACTAACTTACACCATACACCAGAATAAACTCAAGATGGATAAAGGATTTAAACATAAGCAGTGCCACCATAAAGGTCCTGGAGAAAAATATAGGCAGTAAACTTTTGTATATCCTACGCAAAAATATGTTTACTGATACTTCACCAAGGGCAAAGGAAATCAAAGAATGAATCAACAAATGGGACTATATCAAATTGAAAAGTTTCTGTTCAGCTAAAGAAAATATCAGCAAAATTCAAAGGGAACCAACTGTATGGGAAAACATAATTGCCAATGATACCTCAGGCAAGGGTCTGATCTCCAAAATATATAAAGAACTAACGCGACTCAACAACAGGGAGACAGACAGCCCAATTAAAAAAATGGGCAAAGGACCTGAACAGACAACTCACTGAGGAAGATATACAAAGGGCCCAGAGGCATATGAAAGAATGCTTAACGTCGCTAGTCATCAGGGAGATGCAAATTAAAACTACATTAAGATACCACCTCACACCTGTCAGAATGGCAATCATCAGCAAATCAACAAACAACAAGTGTTGGCGAGGATGCGGGGCAAAGAGAACCCTCATACACTGTTGGTGGGAATGTAGGCTGGTGCAGCCACTGTGGAAAACAGTATAGGGTTTCCTTAAAAAACTAAAAATGGAACTGCCTTTTGATCCAGCAATTCCACTACTTGGACCATACCCAAAGAATCCTGAAACACCAATTCATAAGAACCTATGCACACCTATGTTAATAGTGGCACTATTTACAATAGCCAAGTGCTGGAAACAGCCTAAGTGCCCATCAGTGAATGATTGGATCAAAAAACTTTGGTACATTTACACAATGGAATTCTATATAGCAGAAAGAAAGAAGGAACTTGTTCCCTTTGCAACAACATGGATGGAACTGCAGAGTATTATGCTTAGTGAAATAAGCCAGTCAGTGAAGGACAAATATCATATGATCTCACCCATTATGGGACAATAATGAGCAAAACTAACAACAAGCAAAACAGAACCAAGTATATGAATACAAGGAATAGGCCTTCAGTGGTCAGGGGGAACGGGGTTGCGGGGAGGGGGGAGGCAGAGGCAAAGAAGGGGAGCAGCTTAGACAAGAACCTAGTATAAAGGAACCATGGACATGGACAACATGTTTGGATTAACTTTGGGGGGAATGGGTGGGTGGGGAGGGGGACAGAGGGGAGCAAAAAGGGGATGGATGGAATACAACAACAATAAAATTTTAGAAAACATCTATAAAATACCATCTCATAGGTCTTAGAATGGCTTTTATCACAAGACAGTCAATGACAAGTGTTGGAGAGATTGTGGAGAAAAAAGAACCGTCATTCACTGCTGGTGGGAATGTAAACTGGTACAACCACCATGAAAAACAATATGGAGTCTCCTCAAAAAATTATGAATAGAGTTACCATATGTCCAGTAACTCCTATTCTGGTTATCTACCCGAAATATTTGAAAATGTTTATTTGCAAAGGTATGCGCACCCCTTTGTTCATTGCAATATTAATCATGGTGGCCAAGACATAGAAACAACCAAGGTATCCTTCAATGGATTATTGGATAAAGATGATGTGGTACATATATAGAATGCAGTACTACTCAGCCACAAGAAAAGATTCAGTACTGCCATTTGCGGTAACACAGATGGATCTGGAGAATGCCATACTAAGGAAAGTAATTTAGACAGAAAAATTCAAGAACCGTACGATTTCACTCATATGTGAGATACAAAACTGAAAGCAACTAGGGAACAAACAAGAAAAACATACAAAAAACTCATAGACACAGAGAACAGTATGGTGGTTACCAGAGGAAAAGGGGAGTGGGGAGATGGTAAAGGGTGAAGGGGGTCAAATATATGGTGTTGGGAGATTTGATTTTGGATGGTAGAAAAACAATGCAATATACACATGATATATGGTATATAATTGAACCCTTGAAACGATTTTATTAACCAACATCACCCTGATAAATTTAATTTAGAATTGAAATAAAAATAAAAAAGAAAGTACAAAGCTTTTTGTTTGTTATTAAATCATGCTTATTGTTATTTTATTACAGTTGTCCTATTTTTTTTCCCTTTGCCCTCTGCACCATTTAACATTTCTAGCAGCAGTATATAACAATTCCAGTTTCTTCATATCCTCAACAACATTTAATATGGTCAGTGTTATTTTTTTTTCAGTGTTTATACTGAAAAAGTATAAACACAGTTCAGCCATTATAATAGGTATGCACTGGTTTGCCAAAATTATTTTACTTTGCATTTGCCTAAAGACTAATGATTTTGATCCTTTTCAAGAATAATTTGCCATTTATATGAATTATTTTATGAGGTGTCTATTCTACTCCTTTGTCAAATTTTTTATTGGGTTTTCTTATCATTGAGTTTGAGATTTCTTTATAAAACATGTACAATGTCTTTTATCAGATATATGACTTACATTGTTTCCCAGTCTTTGATTTATCTTTTCATTCTTATTGTAGTATCTTTCAAAATAAGCAAAATATTTAGAAGGGCAACTATAATGTTGCAGTGAAAAAGGATATAAAAGGATAGTTTTTGAGAACTTTTTTTGATAAATGGGATATTATAATAGTATTCGGTAAATGGGTTATTGGGGTAAGAAGAAGATGACTATTATGGTTCCCAGGTTCATGTTGAGAGAGATTAAACAGTGTACTACTTGCTTAGGTATAGAATAAAGAAGGACAAGTTAATTCAGTGAGAAAGTAGTTCTTTTGTGGACATACTGATTTTGATTTATCTGTTGCACATCCATTTTGCTGTATCAAGTTGATATTTTTATCTGGAGCTCAATAGAGAGATCTTGGCAGGAAATACACTTTTGAAAGTCATCAGGATGGCGGATATATTTGTTAAAATTTGGGAAAAGGGGTCCAATCTTGCCAACGCTTCCAGTGTTTCAAGTAACTGGATTTAAAAAAAAATAGTGTTTATAGATTTTTTAAACACTGTCTTAGCCAATTAAAACACAATTATTGACCAGATGGGACCTGTAGCTGGTCTGTTTGCTACCCATTCTGTTCATTACTAGCTTATTTCCCTGAGATGAACAGTGTCCCAACTGAAGCAGTGGATTGCATTGTTTCTTCAAAAATAGCTATAAAATTTATTTGGTGATGTGCAAATGCATGCAAGCCTTCTGTTAACCCTTGGTGTTTTGATGAGACTTAGGGACTACCAAGGAGAGGATATAATCTAAAATGAGGATGGTGAAATGAAAACAGAACCCTTGGAAAACCTTAGGATGTTAGAAGAGACTCAGTGAAGGCTAATGAAACCTCATGCAAAGTTGTCTCTAGTCTGTATCTTCCTTATAGAGTTGTGAAGATCAAAGGACACATGAGATGTGCTTATAAGAGGAGGAGGCAGTTGTTATTTTTCAAATTCTAGACTACTGAAAATAAGAAGCAACACAACATCACTAAAAGCTGGAGGGAGGTACCTTTAAGACAAAAAAAATACTGAATATATATCAGAGACCATGGAACCCCAGAACTAGTAGAAAGCAATAGAGTGGCCAATTTTGTACAGGACTGAACAGTTTATAAACTGCTTCCACATACAGACTGTTCTGTTTGATTCTCACACAGTTTCATCTTCAGGATGAGGAAACTGAGTCTCAGAAAAGTTTAATATTTCTTATTACATGGCCTTTAGGTCTTCTGGCTGAAAATATAGTGCTTTTTCTACCCTAGTATGAGAACTCAGAAAACATTTAATATGACTGTGTCACTTAAAAATATTTGTTTAAGTGAATTAGAACAACCAACCTCAGATCAAACACAGCTTGTAAAATATAATCCCATAACATAGAAGTCTAATTTTAAAAATAGACATTTTAGATTTGAATTATGTGTTCTTTACATGAAGTTTTATAGAAAGCATGTTTTTAAAATCCAGTTTTGACTAATTTAGGCTTTCCTGCACTATTTAAAAACAGATGTTCAGATTATTGCTTTTTTTTTTCCAGGAAAGACTCTGTTTGCCTCACCATATTTTGGAAGAAAGAGGTCTTGTGAAAGTTGGTGTCACAGTTCAGGCTCTTCTTGAATTACCTACAACCAAGGCGTCTCAGCTTTCCACAGCTTAATATGACATTTAAAAATCATAAGTATATAGTTGTGTTTATGTGAAATGATTTCAAATTACACAAATTCATGAATAAGACTGTCTAAGCAAAAATAATTTTATTAGGTCAAGCCTTAGTTTTTTAAAAAATTGTGTTATATTAAATTTTAAATAGCCCAAACTTACTTTGGGGAAAAAATGGATTAACTTAATGAGAGTTTTTGATCAATTCAAATTCTCTTTTTACTTAGTCAGTTGATAACCTTGATTATTTTTGAAAATCAAATTGATACTAAATTTAAAATATGGTTTCAATTTAATAATTATATTAGGTTTAATTTTTTAATACACATACCAGTAATGTCTGGATAAGGTAATCATTTTTTATCAATTTAAACAATTCTATATTTGAGTTATTTAATACTCTTCTAGTTTATACAGAATTTCTTTAATCTTTGGTCTTAGTTTTCTAGAAAAAATGAGTAGAAAATATAGAACTATGACTTTATATGAATTCTTTTAGTATTATAGGTTGTTGCCAAAATATTTTCAGTTGTATTGTAGATTGTTTACATGTGAAGTGCCTGTGTAATTGATGACTCATATAGTCTTAAACATTTTTGCAATTTGTTTTTATGTGTTAATGGAATCAGTGATACTTTAAAATATTTTAGTAGATTAATGTCAGTAATATGTGAGGATTTAAATATGCCTCACATTGTGATATTTGTGGGTTTTTTATTTAGTCCATTGCAATTTTCCTTAAATTGGTTATTTCATGTTGTCAAAAGACAATATTAATATGCTTAATTTATGCTATTTAATTTTGCAAAACTTAATCATCTTTTAAAATGTATTGTTTGAAGAGTATTTTATTTCTGTACTGAAAATGTTACACGAAGCAGTAAGGTTTTTGAGAACTAGCAAAGTACTAATTATCAAGGACATTTGGAAAAAGCTGCCAAAGTTTGGTTTATGTCTTTACTTTTAGGAGCATTGCATCAGCATGTTGCCTTTAGTTAGATTCAGAGAGCAACAATTGAGAAATAGGTTTTCATTCCAAATCTGGTCACTTGTGAATCCTGTAAATCTTATGATCCTCAACTAACATGATATTGAATTAAACACAGGCCGTTCTATAAATATTTTCACAAATATATTGTTCCATAAAGTCCTTGTTTAATTTAGAGGTAGTAGTGCAGGAATATTTCAAAAACATTACTGTAATAAATAACTGTGTTTCATATAGAAGAACCTTAGTATAATTACTTTTGTAGTAGCCAAGCAAGTATCCTATCTTAAATATGTGATTGTTTGCACTTGTTACCTCTTAAAATGGATGCAACTTACTAAAAATGTTGGCCTGGGTGTCTCAAAGGTATATAGAAAATACAAAAACTATTGTGCCAAATGGTTTAATAAGGGCTGATTTAGAAATAACTCTTATTAATTTTTAGGGTCAGTTGGCATGAAGCCATATAACTAAATTTTAGCTTTAGAATACAGATGTGTTTTTTACATTCCCCTAGGGTCAAATTGGAGATCTTAAAGAATTAAAGGTTCATAAGACTACATGGTCTAAAAATTATTAATAATTTATTAAATATTTGAGCTAATTAGTAACTATTTTTCAGTTGGATCCAAAAATAAATAAATAAATAAAAACAGCCATAAAACCTTCATTGATATAAGCTCCCTAGTGAAAATTTGGGTAATAAAGTTAAAAAATGGCAAATAAATACTTTATTTATTTGTTTTATTGTGGAAACTTGATAGTTACAAATAAAGTGATCATTAAAAGCTAAAGCAATTGTTCATACTGCTATCATAGTTATTATGCTATAGGATTCCTCTTATTCATCAATCTAGATGTTAATTATTTTATCTGCATTTTTTCTGTTTCATGCCATTGAACTATTAGTGAAATTATAGAACATTTTCTTACTGCATTTTACTCATCAATTAATAATTACTTTAAAGAGAAAATACACCAGAACCTCACTGTAGCATTTTTTTATTACAAAGAAAAATTCCATTTAGGATGGGTCCCTCTGAGGTCCATACCATGGCAGTTTATTTACCATGGTGCCGAAAGGCAATGCCACCCCTTAGGCATTTTCACAGCATAGTGTACCCATGGATATGTTATATCAAGGCTCTGATGTATTTCTTTTAGTAGCTTTTAAATAACTGTAACATTTTCATGGTTATTATATATTTACTACATCATTTATTGAACTAAGAATGATTATCATTATTTGAATTGGGTATGTGATTTGAAGAGGATTAAATGGTCAAACCTAAAATATTTTATTAGGCCCTAAAAATACAGTAGATAGCTACTTCTGCTAAATTTTATTACTGTATGGCACAAGAAAGAAATGATGTTGGATAAGTTAGAATTGAAATAAAGAATGAAAATGCATTACCATTTGTTTAATAATTATCTTTACAGAATACTAGTTTATTGACTTTTCTAATGGAATTTTTTGAAGAATTCAGAAATGTTTGTATTGGTCACAGATCTATCATGATTGATTTTTTTCTGATGCATTTAAAAATAAATGCAACCCTAAATGTATATTACCAGTGCAAAACTGTGGATAAATAAAGTTGAACAAAAAATTAGCCTGAGATTTCTTTTCTCTCTCTACCTCTTCTCTCAACATCAGTGTCCATTTGTTTTGTACGTATCTGATAGTTAGTGACTGTGTTCTCTAGTATGAAAAAATAGGCTTCTAAAGGATATTCAAAGTAAATTGTTCTAGTCTAGATTCTTTTTATATCATGCCATTTTCAATGGGTAATGTTTTCTTTAAAAAGCAATAATTCCCTAGGATATCTTTACAAAATAATGTCATGTTTATAGGAGATAGACTCTTTATATAACATAAATGGTTTAACTAAAGGTAGGATAGTTCAAATTGTAATAATTTCTATTATAGATTTTAGTGCAAGTTATATGATTGAATGACCCCTTAAGTTATTTGATAAAAATTAATTTTCATTTTCAAATTAGTCTAACTTTTCAAATATCCACATATTTTGTTAAATTTATTTATTCATAACTGTTAATTCATCCTAAAGGAAGAAAGTTATTCAGGTAAATATTATTAAAGATAATGTTGCCCCTGTTTATAGTTACCCTAAAGTTTCTGATTTAAAGAATTATTTATGTAAACAAATATTTAGCATTAAGTTGTTTGAAAAGTATTCTAAGTTTATGACAGAATTTTTGAATTCTCTGTAGACCCCAATCCACATTGCTTGTCTAGTGACCAACTTGAGTAATAAGGCTCTGTGGTAGTTCAAGCTTCTTATTAATATCAGTTTACTGTATGCCCTGGTTGGTGGAACAGTGGAAAAGGTGTCGGCCTGTGAACCCAAAGGTCGCTGGTTTGATTACCCAGCCAGAGCACATAACCAGGTTGCAAGTCAGGTCTCCAGCCAGGTCCTTAGCTGGAGGCAGGCGAAAAGCAACCATACATTGATGTCTCTCTCCCTCTCTCCCTTCCTCTTTCTCTGGAAATAATAAATAAAATCTTAAAAAATATATCAGTTTACTGTACAATAATAGTTTGATATTTTAAGTGATGCTTCAAGGTCTTAACATACCTACATCCCTATTAAGACTGGTTCAGTTGCAGCTGAGGGTGTGATTAAGAGTGGGGATTACCTTGGAGGGTATGGGTATATAGGCATAGGTAGTCGAAAGGGGGAGGAAAAGAGAAAGATATCTCTGAAGCTCTGGTTATTTTACCTGGACTGGTGGTTCTGTTTCAGAATCAGCTCAAAAACAGTGTATGAGAAAGGATAGAAGGAATGTCTCAATCAGCCAACTGGAAGGAAAGGAGCAACATACACAACCAATCCAAAATACAACCAGACAGCCCAAGTTAACAACATAAAGGCCACACCAAGAGCACCAAGTGGAGAAAATCTAGGAGACTGCAACACTGAACTCCACAAATCTCCTAACACAGAAGGGTGCTCCACAAAGGCAGGGAAACAAACCAGATTAATCCAAGACAAAAACAAGCAACAACAGATACCCAAAATGGAGAAAAAAAGAATCAGTCCATCACCAAAAAGAAAGGAAGAATCCCCAGAAAGATCACCAAATGAAACAGAGGCAAACAAACTATCAGATATGGAATTCAAAAGAATGATGATAGAGAAACTCAATGAGCTCAGCCAGCTCAAAGAAAACAATAAAGAACTCCAGGGGAACTACAAAGAACTCCAGGGAAGTTACAAGGAACTTTCTGAGAGCTACACCAGCATCAAAAAGGACATAGAAATTATCCGTAAGAGCCAGGAGGAAATGAAGAATACAATTTCTGAATTGAAGAATACAGTAGAAGGAATCAACAGTAGGCTAGATGAAGTAGAGGACTGGATGAACGAGTTAGAGGACAATGTAGAAAAATATTCCAAGACAGTACAAGAGAATGAAAAATGGCTGAATAAGAATGTAGAGGTTTTCGGAGAGCTGCAGGACAACATGAAATGTAATACCATCCATATCATAGGGATACCAGAAGAAGTGAAACAAAGAATGGTAAACTTGTTCAAAAAAGTAATGATAGAAAATTTTGCTAACATGATGAGTGAAAATATTACTCAAATTCAGGAAGCACAGAGGGTCCCAATGAAGATCAACCTAAATGGACCAACTCCAAGACATATTATAATTAAAATGGCAGATTTCAAAGACAGAGAGGATCCTAAAAGCATCAAGAGAGAAACAGCAAATAACATATAAGGGGGCTCCAAAAAGGCTATCAAATGATTATTCAACAGAAACAATACAAGCCAGAAGGGAATGGCAAAAAAATATTCCAAGTGATGGGAAACAAAGGCCTGCAACCAAGAATACTCTACCCAGCAAGGCTCTCGTTCAAAATGGAAGGAGAAATGAGGAGTTTCCCAGACAAAAGGAGACTAAAAGAATAAATCTCTTACCAAATCAGCATTGCAAGAAATGCTGAAGGGTCTGATAAAAAAAAAGGGAAAAAAGAAAAGAAAAGAAATGAAGAAACAGAGAGAACCAAAGAGGAACACAGGTACAAACTGGGAAAATGGCAATAAATCACTATGAATCAATAATAACCTTAAATGTAAATGGATTAAATGTACCAATCAAAAGACATAGGGTAGCTGAATGGATAAGAGAACATGATCCACATATATGCTGTCTTCAAGAGACAAATGATCGACACAGATTGAAAGTGAAGGGATGGAAATATATATATCAAGCAAATGGACATGAAAGAAAGGCTGGAATAGCAACACTTATTTCAGACAAAATAGATTTTACAATGAAGGCAATAAAAAGGTACAATGAAGGACATTTCATAGTACTTAAGGGAACAATCCATGAAGAAGAAATAACTGTGGTAAACATATACACACCCAATGTAGGAGCTCCGAAATATATAAGGAAAATCGTGGAGGACTTTTAAAAAGATATAGACAGCAACACACTAATAGTAGGGGATTTTCATACCCCACTATCAACAATGGACAAATCTTCAAAAAAAAATCCCCAGAGATGTTGTGGCATTGAACAACACTCTAGAGGAAATGGACCTTACTGATGTATACAGAGTCTTTTACCCCAACAAAGCAAAATACACATTCTTTTCAAATGCACATGGGTCATTTTCCAAGATAGACCACATGGTATGTCACAAGACAAGCCTCCACAAATACAGAAAAATTGAAATCATACAAAGCATCTTCTCAAATCACAATGGCTTGAAACTAGAAACCAATCTTAAGGGAAAAAAACAAAAACACTCTAACTCATGGAGACTGAATAACATTCTTTCATGCAGTGAATAGGTTAACAATGATATCAAAAATGAAATCAGAAAATTCCTGGAAACAAATGACAATGAACACACAACAGCCCAAAACCTATGGGATACAGCAAAGGGAGTTCTCAGGGGGAAATTTATAGCAATACAGGCCTTCCAAAAAAGGTTACAAGAAGTTTATAAAAACGACCTAACCACAAAGCTACAAGAACTAGAGGAGCAACAACAAACAAAGCCCAGAGCAAGTAGAAGGAAGGAAATCAGCAAGATCAGAGCAGAACTAAATACCTCAGAGATTCAAACTACAATTTTTAGAACCAACAGGTCCAGGAGCTAGTTCTTTGAAAAAATAAACAAAATTGACAAGCCTTTATCCAGACTCATCAAGAAAAAGAGAGAGAGGACCCAAATAAACAGAATCAGAACTGACAGAGGGGAAATCACAACTGATATCTCAGAAATACAAAAAATTGTAAGAAATTATTACAAACAACTACATGACAAAAATATGACAACCTGGATGAAATGGACACATTTCTGGAAATGCATAATCTACCAAAACTGAACCTAGAAGAAGCAGAAAGCCTGAATAGGACAGTAACAACTAGTGAAATTAAAGAAGTAATCCAAAATTTCCCAAAGCACAAAAGCCCTGGACTAGATGGATACACAGGTGAATTTTACCAAGCATTTAAAGAAGAACTAACTCCTATCCTTCTCAACCTATACCAAAAAATACAGGAAGAGGGAAGACACCCAAACTGTTTCTATGAGGCCAATATTATTCTAATCCCAAAACCAGGGCAAGACACAACCAAGAAAGAAAGCTACAGGCCAATATCTCTGATGAACATAGATGCTAAAATTCTCAACAAAATATTGGCCAATCAGATTCAGCAGTATATTACAAAGATCATAAACCATGATCAAGTGAGTTTCATCCCAGGGATGCAAGGATGGTACAACATTCGTAAATCAGTAAATGTGATACACCACAACAACAAATTGAAAGATAAAAGCCATATGATCATATCAATAGATGCTGAAAAAGCATTTGATAAAGTGCAGCAACCATTTCTGATAAAAACCCTCAGCAAAATGGAAATAGAGGGAGCATACCTCAACATCATAAAGGCCATCTATGAGAAACCTGAAGCCAACATCATACTTAATGGACAAAAACTGAAAGCTTTCCCCCTAAGATCAGGAACGAGAGAAGGCTGCCCACTTTCTCCACTTTTATTCAACATTGTCTTGAAAGTTCTAGCTATAGCCATCAGAGAAGAAAAAGGAATCAAAGGTATCCACATTGGAAAGGAGGAAGTCAAACTGTCATTATTTGCAGATGATATGATAGTGTACATACAAAACCCGATTGGCTCCACCAAAAACTTACTTGACCTAATAAGCAAATTTAGCAAAATAGCTGGCTATAAAGTCAATATCCAGAAATAAAAAGCATTTTTGTATACCAATAATGAAACAACAGAAATAGAAGCAAAAATAACAAATCCCATTTACTATAGCAACAAGAAAAATAAAGTACCTAGGAATCAACTTAACTAAGGAAGTAAAAGACCTGTACTCAGAAAACTACAGAACAATGAAGAAAGAAATCAAGAAAGACACAAATAAACGGAAGCACATACCATGTTCGTGGATAGGAAGAATTAACATCATTAAAATGTCCACACTACCCAAAGCAATCTACATATTCAATGCAATCCCAATTAAAATACCAATGACAGACTTCACAGAAATAGAAAAAATACTTCAAAAATTTATATGGAGCTTAAAACGCCCATGAATAGCCACCACAATCTTGAGAAAGAAGAACAAAGTAGGAGGAATCACAATACCGGACTTCAAACAACACTACAAGGCTACTGTCATCAAAATAGCATGA
>PVIW01005356.1:14341-26682 GCA_004026585.1 Noctilio leporinus
GGGAAGGAACATCCAATGGAGTAAAAACAGTCTCTTCAACAAATGGTGTTGGGAGAACTGGACAGCAACATGCAAAAAGATAAAACTAGACCACCAACTTACACCATACACCAAAATAAACTCAAGATGGATAAAGGATTTAAACATAAGCAGTGCCACCATAAAGATCCTGGAGAAAAATATAGGCAGTAAACTTTTGTATATCCTACGCAAAAATATGTTTACTGATACTTCACCAAGGGCAAAGGAAATGAAAGAACGAATCAACAAATGGGACTATATCAAATTGAAAAGTTTCTGTTCAGCTAAAGAAAGCATCAGCAAAATTCCAAGGGAACCAACTGTATGGGAAAACATAATTGCCAATGATACCTCAGGCAAGGGTCTGATCTCCAAAGTATATAAAGAACTAATGCGACTCAATGCCAGGGAGACAGAGAGCCCAATTAAAAAATGGGCAAAGGACCTGAACAGACAACTCACTGAGGAAGATATACAAAGGGCCCAGAGGTATATGAAAGAATGCTCAACATTGCTAGTCATCAGAGAGATGCAAATTAAAACTGCATTAAGGTACCACCTCACACCTGTCAGAATGGCAATCATCAGCAAATCAACAAACAACAAGTGTTGGCGAGGATGCGGGGCAAAGCGAACCCTCATAGACTGTTGGTGGGAATGCTGGCTGGTGCAGCCACTGTGGAAAACAGTATGGGGTTTCCTTAAAAAACTAAAAATGGAACTGCCTTTTGATCCAGCAATTCCACTACTTGGACTATACCCAAAGAATCCTGAAACACCGATTCATAAGAACCTATGCACACCTATGTTCATAGCGGCACTATTTACAATAGCCAAGTGCTGGAAACAGCCTAAGTGCCCATCAGTGGATGATTGGATCAAAAAACTTTGGTACATTTACACAATGGAATTCTATATAGCAGAAAGAAAGAAGGAACTTGTACCCTTTGCTACAACATGGATGGAACTGCAGAGTATTATGCTTAGTGAAATAAGCCAGTCAGTGAAGGATAAGTATCATATGATCTCACCCATTGCGGCACAATAATGAGCACAACTAACAACAAGCAAAACAGAACCAAGTAGCTGAATACAGTGAATAGGCTTTCAGTGGTCAGGGGGAAAGGGGTTGGCGGGAGGGGGGAGGCAGAGGCAAAGAAGGGGAGCAGCTTAGACAAAAACCTATTATAAAGGAACCATGGACATGGACAACAGGTGGGATTGACTTTGGGGGTAATGGGTGGGTGGGGAGGGGGACAGAGTGGAGCAAAAAGGGATGAATGTAATACAACAACAGTAAAATAAAGGAAAAACAAAAAAAGTATATTAAAAAAAAAACTTACTGAACCTAATAAGCAAATTTAGGAAAATAGCGGGGTATAAAGTCAATATCCAGAAATCAAAAGCATCTCTGTATACCAATAATGAAATAACAGAAATTGAAGTGAAAAAACAAATCCCATTTACCGTAGCAACAACAAAAATAAAGTACCTAGGAAGAAACTTAACTACGGAGATAAAAGACCTGTACTCAGAAAACTTCAGAACAATGAGGAAAGAAATCAAGGAAGATACAAATAAATGGAAGCATACACCATGTTCATGGATGGGAAGAATTAACATCATTAAAATGTTAAAGCAATTAACAAAGCAATCTATATATTCAACGCAATTCCAATTAAAATACCAATGACAGACTTCAAAGAAATAGAAAAAATACTTCAAAAAAGTATATGGGGCCGAAAATGTCCACAATAGCCACAGCAATGTTGAGAAAGAAGAACAAGGTAGGAGGAATCACAATACCAGACATCACACTACACTACAACACTACTGTCAGCAAAGCTGTCTGCTACTGGCATAAGAATAGATATATAGATCAATGGAACAGAATAGAGAGCCCAGAAATAACCCCAGGACTCTATGTTCAATTAATATTCGACAAAAGGGGAAGGAACATAAAATGGAGTAAAAACAGTCTCTTCAACAAATAGTGTTGGGAGAACTGGACAGCAACATGCAAAAAGATAAAACTAGACCACCAACTTACACCATACACCCGAATAAACTCAAGATGGGTAAAGGATTTAAATATAAGTAGTGCCACCATAAAGGTCCTGGAGAAAAATATAGGAAGCAACATTTTAGATATCCTAAGCCAAAATATGTTTACTGATACTTCACCAAAGGGAAAGGAAATAAAAGAACAATCAACAAATGGGACTATATCAAATTGAAAAGTTTCTGTTCAGCTAAAGAAAGCATCAGCAAAATTCAAAGGGAACCAACTGTATGGGAAAACATAATTGCCAATGATACCTCAGACAAGGGTTTGATCTCCAAAATATATAAAGAACTAATGCCAATCAACACCAGAGAGACAGACAGCCCAATTAAAAAATGGACAAAGGACCTGAACAGACAACTCACTGAGGAAGATATACAAAGGGCCCAAAGGCATATGAAAGAATGCTCAACATCACTAATCATCATAGAGATGCAGTTTAAAACCACAATAAAATACCTCCTCACACCTGTCAGAATGGCAATCATCAACAAATCAACAAACAAGTGTTGGCGAGGATGTGGGGCAAAGGGAACCCTCATACACTGTTGGTGGGAATGCAGGCTGGTGCATACTGTGGAAAATAGTATGGGGTTTCCTTAAAAAACTAAAAATGGAACTGCCTTTTGATCCAGCAATTCCACTACTTGGACTATACCCAAAGAATCCTGAAACACCAATTCATAAGAACCTATGTACACCTATGTTCATAGCATCATTATTTATAATAGCCAAGTGCTGAAAACAGCCTAAGTGCCCATCAGTGGATGATTGGATCAAAAAAACTTTGGTACATTTACACAATGGATTTCTATATAGCAGAAAGGAAGAAGGAACTTGTACCCTTTGCAACAACATGGATGGAACTGGAGAGTATTATGCTTAGTGAAATAAGCCAGTCAGTAAAGGACAAATGCCATATGACCTCACCCATTACAGGACAATAATGAACAAAACTAACAACAAGCAAAACAGAACCAAATATTTGAGTACAGTGAATAGGCCTTCATTGGTCAGGGGGAAGTGGATTGGGGGGAGGGGTAGAAAGAGGCAAGAAAGGGGAGCAGCTTAGACAAGAACCTAGTATAAAGGAACCATGGACATGGACAACAGGTGGGATTGACTTTGGGGGGCAATGGGTGGGCGGGGAGTGGTACAGAGAGGTGCAAAAATAGGATGGATGTAATACAACAACAATAAAATTAAAAAATAAAAATAAAAACAAAAAAAATAAATAAAAACAAAACAAAAAAGAATATGTTGTTACAAATGTGAATACAAGTGGACAAGAAATGGACAGCATTCTTTGTCAACTACATTATTAATTTAAACCCAAAACAAATCTAAAAACAATGATGTAATTGGGCCTGCTAAAATATTAGCCTATAAAGTTCAAAATTAACAAGAAGACTGATGCATGAATTTATATTCTGTAAATTTCACCTGAAATATATATGTTTTATACCTTAAGATACTAGTTAATTATGACACTGCATGTGAATAATTTACAAGTAAACCTGTTTCTACTGAGAGAATGTGTTCAAAATAAGAAAACACAATGGAGTTTATTATCTACAAAGTTTGGAAACTTGTCTTAATACAGTTCCTTATCTTGCTATATTAGGAATATTTACCTATCCATTTTTTATTCCAAATACTAATGTTTTTGAGGAGAGAGGGGACTGTCTTATTTTTGTATCTAGGGATACAAAATCTAGAAAAACTCTTGGTTTTGCAGTGGTAGGTGCTCAATTAATCTCTGCTAAGTAGAAATAGCAGTTCATAGTCAGCATAGAAATGAAGCAGGGATCAAAACAGCCTAAATTCTATTACCAAATAGACAAATTTTTGTCATCTGATCTTGGAAAATGTGTTTTTATTTTCCTTATATGGAAATGGGGTGAATACTTCCCATTGTACTTCATCTCAGTGGTTTCTTATGAAACTTACATGTAAAAATAAATTTTAAAACCATGTAAACCATGGACATGGACAACAAGGGGGATTGACTTTGGGGTGAATGGGTGGGTAGGGAGGGGGACAGAGGGGAGCAAAAAGGGGATGGATATAATACAACAACAATAAAATTTTTAAAAAAACATGTAAAGCTATGATGCATTCATATTATTTTTGAAATATTAAATACTTTGAAAGTTCAGTGTAATGAAAAACTAAGTTTAGAAAATGACTGATGAGGTCCATGGCTGGAGGCAGTTGAAAGGCAACCATACACTGATGTTTCTCTTCCTCTCTGTCTCTCTCCCTTCCTCTCTCTCTGGAAATAATAAATAAAACCTTTTAAAAATTTTAAAAAAGAAGTAAATGACAGATGAGAAACATTTTAACTACATTCTTAAATTACGCATCATCTAGTGTGTTTAACCTTTGAAATACTGCGACTTTTCTTCAGTTGTTCAAACAAATTATTTCAACAAACATGCTGTAAATGTACTTTTTGAAAAGGAGAGATGTAGACTTTGCTTACCATTTGAAAATGTCTCTTATAGTCCAAAGTGATGTCAATGTTCCCTTTGTCCTTGTTTTAGTCAGCTCTACTTAAAAATAACTCATTTGGAGATAGTTGAAAATGGAAAGCACAAAAAGGAAACCAATGGTGCCACTTTCCTGTTGCGTTTGAGAAGCAATGTAATTCTATATAGCAGAAAGAAAGAAGGAACTCGTACCCTTTGCAACAACATGGATGGAACTGGAGAGTAGTATGCTTAGTGAAATAAGCCAGTCAGTGAAGGACAAATATATGATCTCACCCATTACAGGACAATAACGAACAAAACTTAACAACAAGCAAAACAGAACCAAATGTATGAATACAGTGAATAGGCCTTCAGTGGTCAGGGGGAAAAGGGTTGCAGGGAGAGGGGAGGCAGAGGCAAGGAAGGGGAGAAGCTTAGACAAGAACCTAGTATAAAGGAACCATGGACATGGACAACAGGTGGGATTGACTTTGGGGGGAATGGGTGGGTAGGGAGAGGGGCAGAGGGGAGCAAAAAGGGGATGGGTGTAATACAACAACAATACAATTAAAAAAAGAGAGAGAACTAATTTCCTGAGAATATGAAGACTTACAGTCACACAACAAGGCAAGTCTAATACTTCATTTCTATGTTGTTCACTAAAATAACTGAATACCTTTGGGTTCTTGTTTTGAGTGTGAGGGAATAACCTATAGCAGTTCAATGAAACCAGGGAGATGTGTCAACTTGGGAGAAAGGACTTTGGTATTAAAATTTCAGGGTTTTAGGAACATGGACAGCACGTGGGATTGACTGTGGGAGAGGGGATGGGGAGGATGGGGCAGGGGGGTGCATTGAGGTGAAAGTGGGATAAATGTAATACATCAACAATAAATTAATTTTTAAATATTTCAGTGTTTTAAAAAGTAAGAGATTACAGAAGCAGCAATAAAAGGAGTGGGGTTTACATGGAAGTGAGGCTGACTGATTAACCTGATCAAAATTAAGGTACATGAATGATTCATGTGAGATATATTCTGATTATGCTCTGATATCACCTCTTGTTTTTTTTTGGTGAACACTTTCATGCTGTCTTCAGCTCCCTACAAACTACTTGCTGCTACAAGTTCACAAATCAATCCATGGTTATCTCCCTTTTATTTTCACTTGCTTTCTATTGTTCTTTACTTCTTTTGCTTCTTGCATGTGTGACCTTGTCTAAGTGTTCATAAACACTATATATGTGATTGTGTATATGAATAGATACATATAATTAAATTATGATGAAATGCAACTTGCAAGCACTAAATAAATGTTCTGAAGTAAATAAAGCAACATTCAGTGATTACAGCTGGATAAATTATACTTACTATTTCTGCTTTCAGCTTAATGATTTAATGAATCACTTATGCCTTCACAAGTTTGTCAAAATAGATCTTATCATAGTGCCAACCTACATACTAGCTGTCCCTCATAGGGATTATTCAACTCACTCATTCATTTAGAACATATTTATTGAGCACTTAATGTGCCTCCGGTACAGCTTTAAGTATACAAAATATAGAAAAATGCCTGCTGCATAGAGCTTACAGTCCAGACAGGAGAGACAGGCAGAGCCTTCATATATTCCTTCCAAAGTTCAAATTTCAAATATATAACATATGGCAAATCAACCATAAAAATGCACATTGGGATGCACTGTGCAATTCTCCAAAGAACTTAGCTTCATAAAATGATGTGGTCTGGAAATGAGGACAAGTATGTAGTACTCAGCCAAAATATTTGTCTGGTGACATAAGAATCTGGGGGTAGCCAAGAATCACATCACTCACTCCAGATTTCTGGCTTTCTCCCAGGAGTCTAAACATTTGTTTCCTGAGAAATACCACTTGAGCAATTTCTTGGCCGCTGGACTGAGATGTCACAAAGCTAAAACTACATTGCCCTTACTTTATTTTGTGAGCTGGAGTCAGAACTTTTAACTTTTTAAAATTTTAATTTGTTTTTACACTGTGGTAATGTAGCTAATATTTTGAATAATCTGGGCAACATTGCTCAATATTATTCTGGGAGGTAAAATTTTAGGGAAGGAGCACATTCTATAGACCCCATGGAAATTTGAAATACATTCTAATGAATTTTAGAGGGCAAAACATGAAAAGGGAAACTCAAATCCAGGAAGACCTTATCCAAACTCTGATGCAAGTTATTTACCTACAGAAACAGAAGATAAGTCACAGGATATGAGATGTAACGTGAGGGGCATGTTGAGGAAAGAGTATTCATTAACCCAGAAAACAAGAATCCTAAGAGACACTTTAATAATTGTCTTAAAATACCAATGACGCAGATGTAGAGGAGAATCAACAAACAGTCTCTTTATTCTTAAATGAGTAAATAGACTTAAGAAAAAGAAAGGCCATGGGAAATTTGGGTTAGATTTAAGTAGAAATCTTGATTGTGAAACATGGGAAGTGCTTCCTGAGGAAAGTTACATGAAGTCTTCTTACTAGAGGGGTTTATAAATAGAAGAAAGTCTCATTCATTTGTAATAGGTAGAGTGTAGAAGCCTGACCTAGAAACTATAAGGTTTCTTCTGTAGTACTACATTCAGGTCTTTTGGAATCAAGTTGTTTTTGTATAATGTTGGAGTAGACTGGTATGATTTGTATTTACACTATTGGTTATGTGACATTTTTAAACATATCATGACAGTCTGAGTAATATCTCAGTTTTTTTTAATCCTATGTCAGTAGTAATTATTGCATTTGGTGATGATTAAACTAATGTAAATGATGCCAGTCCACACAAGTTCTGTTACCTCAAATATTTTGTAAAAGAAACCAGTATTTATTTGAATAATATCCATAGATACTGTCAGGAAGTTATGACATTTAATATTCTTTTCCTGTAAGTTTATTTGCTTTTAACCCGTATAATTCTCCTTACTTAGGGCTTGTACAGACAATTCAGAAGGAGTGGCTGAATCTCACACATGTTTGGAAAGGTAAGTTTTGATTTTCTTAAAATTTATAATAAAATTGTATAAAATAAGTACATTTGTAATATAGAAAAAATTATAGTATTTTTGGAGAATAACTAGAGTTGGATATGACTTTGAAGATCATCAGAGGTCATCAAACTTATTTTACTCTTGAGAAAATTGAGGTCCTGAGAAAAGAAAATTTGTATGCAGTGTAACAGTGGTAACACTAAGGCTAAAACTCAGGCCCCCTAACTCACAGGCTCGTGGTGTTTACAACACACACCACTAAATCTTTCTCTGTTTTTGGTGGTTAGATGTTTGGTAAGGTTGCATGAGTATGTGTATGTCTGTTAAGGCTAAGAATCTGTTGGTCCATAGAAGTATGACAGCCATATGAAAGTGATAAACAATTCAGAAAAGTATGTTCTTTAAAGAAGAGAGACACAGGAAAGATAACGTGGCAAAGGGAGACTCATACAGAGGATATTTCCTGATTGTAAAGATGACCATTTTTTATGGGGACTGTTCTAGAATAAGGGGTAAGGAAAATAAGGGAGAGATACTAATTTGCCATGCTTGAAAATATAAACAAATGATTGATATCATGGGAATTTGCCTCATATTAAATACCATAAGACCCTGGCTGGTGGCTCAGTGGATAGGCGCTGGCCTGCAAACCCAAAGGTCGCTGGTTCCCAGCCAGGGCACATAACCAGGTTGCAAGCCAGGTCTCCAGCCAGGTCCTTAGCTGGAGGCAGGTGAAAGGCAACCATACACTGATGTTTCTCTCCTTCTCTGCCTCTCTCTCTTTTCTTCTCTCTGGAAATAATAATTAAAATATTTTTTAAAATACCATAGATTATAGTTAAAAAATTAAAAGTGTTCTACCATACCTTATGAAAAAGGTTTCATAATAATTTAATTGTTCAAAGCTATTGAATTTTTTCTGAAGTATTTAGAGTAAGCAGTATTTATGTAGCTTGGAATTAGAGTCCATCTGTGTCATTATTTGAGTGACATAACAAATGATAATTGTCAAGCAGTGTGAAACTCTAATAAAAGTCTCATGGCAACATGGAAGGCCAATATCACTGAGACATTAAATGAAGGAAAATGCAGATAGCCCAAATTTACACACAATCAACCTAGATTGTCCCAAATAAAAACCATGTTTTCTGGACCCATCTCAAGATCTGCCATACCAGACAATTCAAGTTCTCTCATATTTTCCCCCCTCTCACCCATCCTCCCTGGCCACACCATATATGCATTGTGTTTTAGACTCTAGGAGATCAAAGATGAATAAAAATGTATTTCCTTCCTCAAGAAGCTTTCAGTCCAGTCCAAGGAGGTAGAGAGTCAAAGAGATAATTATGATACAGTCTATTAAATACTACGATAGCAGGCAGCTTTTTTCCCAATGGGTCAATGGTAACCCATGCTATGAGTTTCAACAAAGACATAATGTCTGAGTAGAGTTTTTAATGATAAATAGGAAGATCTCATTATCTTTTCCTTGGATTGTTGAAAGTATTCCCCAACTGGATTACTTGCTAACATGCTTGCCCTACTGCATTTTGAGAGAGCTTCCAGTTTAAAGGCAACAAAGCATAAGAAATTCATGAGATATCTTGGGAAATGGCAAATGTTTGGTACAATTTTATTGAGGAATGAAGAAAATAAGCAGAGGCTAAATCATAGGATGCCTTGTATGGCATGAACTA
This sequence comes from Noctilio leporinus, assembly GCA_004026585.1. NCBI lineage: Eukaryota > Metazoa > Chordata > Mammalia > Chiroptera > Noctilionidae > Noctilio > Noctilio leporinus. Next base: position 23,612 of record PVIW01005356.1, read on the forward strand.
TGTTTTGCGGAATTGAAAATGAGTAGATTATGTTGTAAGTGAAAGACTAACCAAGTCCAATTTACTTTTTGATTGTAGGGCTTCTAATTGGAGAATGGGTTGAAGAAGGGTAAGCATGATGGCAGGAAGCCCAGTTAAGAGGCATCATGAAGAACATGATGACATTCTCAGCTAGGGCCATGGTGGTGAGAATAGAGAGAGGTGGACAGATTCAGGAGGTAATTAGGAAATAACATTGGCAGGACTCCATGTTGAATTGATTGTGCAGATAAAATTGCATGGAAAGAACAAGGACTGATTATCTTATCTGGCTTGAGCAACTAGATAACAGTGTCATTTCGTGGAATCTGGAACATAGGAGGAGAAGGATGAGTTCATGTTTGGACATGTTGAGTTTGAGTCGCCTATAAGACATCCAGGTAAAAATTTTTAGTAAACAATTTGATATAATGGAGCTCTAGAGGGTAGTATGTACTGTCTCTTATATGCCTCTTCTGAATGTCCTTAGAGACCATCCTCAACAACTTAGTGCTGGATTCTGTACTGCCCTGGATCTATCCTTTATTTTCCCTGTTTCTTTCTACTTCCCAAAGGCAGACATTGTGGGTTGGCATATGAATGAGGACTTAGTAAAGGTTTCTGAAGAATTGCATTTGGCCACCTCACCACTGAGGTCATTCAGAAAAAAACCCAACACTTTAATACTTATTGTAAGGTGTAAAGGATATTTAAGCAATTATTTACAAAAAGCTATGAATATCATGTCAGGTTTACATGTGTGACAGATTTTACTTGAAAGATTACTAGAATATTTTCCATTGCACCCTTTTCCTAATTTAGGGTTTTTAAACCTTAGGAAGAAGTGCAAATGATAACTACTTTTCTACACTGGCTTTCTTATAATCCTTCATTCTCTCTTCTGGGTCCCTGAGATTTTGCATCCCAGTCTGGCATGTAGAATTAATAACCAGGGAAAGGATCTTGTCATTGTTACTTAATGTTTGGGGACTTATAATTAACTGTGAATATGGTATCCTGAGATACTCTTTGCTTCATTTTTAACAAAGGAGGGGCCTCTATTGTATCAACAGTGGAATCTGAGGGATGTCTGCTAAGCATTTACAGTAAATAGTTCCTCTTACTTAAAAAAATGCAGGAGACTTGGGCACATTTGTCAAGTGTGGGAATGAGGTCTGAGGTCTTTCCCATCTCCTGCCCTTTTGATACTTTTTCATTATGTTTACCCTTCCTCTTCTAGCATTTAAAAAGTTTCATTTATGCATGCATTCATGTATTTACACTTTTTAAAATATTTTATTTATTATTATTTTTAGAGAGAGGAAGGCAGAGAGGCAGAGAGGGAGAGAGACATCAATGTATGGTTGCCTTTCACCTGCCTCCAGCTATGGATCTGGCTGGAGACCTGGGTTGCAACCTAGTTATGTGCCCTGACTGGGAATGGAACCAGTGACCTTTGGGTTTGCAGGCCAGTGCCTTATTCATTGCACCACCAGCCAGGGCTGAACCTTTTTTTCTAAAAACTTATTGTTATTCACATAAGGTACTCAAGAGGTCAGTGTGGGAAATAAGCAGGTATGTGTTAGTCTTTCACACTTGCACAGCATGACTAATTCTGATCTTAAGTGTTTGCAAAGTACAGAAACTAGGAGAGACTAACACGGCACCTGCTTATTTCCCACAATGACCTCTTGAGTACCCTATGTGAATAACAATAAGTTTTTAGAAAAAATAATTCCTGCTTTAGGAGCTTCTCACAAGGGAGTGATGCCATTATTGGGACTTGTAACCCCATTGGGTGAAGAGGGGTAAATTTGGGCAAGTAAAGGACAGGTGAAACTTTATTTTATTGACCCCCTTGCCCACCCTTCCAATCAAAACCTTCTATCACCTAATTTACCCATAGGCTACTGCATGCCAAGAACATAAGTCATTTAATTCTCACTACAATCTTGGGAAGAAAGTCCTATTACTATAGCCATTTTAAAGGAGAGGAAAATGAGGCAGAGATGATTAGTACATTCTGCAGTGTCACATAGCTAGCAAATGATGGTGCTGAGATTCAAATCCAGGCAATCTGACTCCAGATTTACTGCTTCTAGACAATATATAAAGATATGAATCTGGTATGATCAATTTAGTATGTATATATTCATTTCTCTCAGCTATTCCGTATCTTCTTCTGCATATGAGTTATATATTTATATATAAGCAGCTCAAATCTAAGGAAAATGGTACACAACTTCCCTCTCAACATTTAAAAAAGTTTTTTTTTAAAAAGATTGTATTTATTATTTATTTTTAGAGAGAGGGGAAGGGAAGGAGAAAGACATAAATGTGTGGCTGCCTCTCACACTCCCCCAACTGGGGACCAAACCAGAAGCTCAGGCATGTGTTCCCACAGGGAATGAAATCTGTGACCCTTCGGCTCACAGGCTCGTACTCAATCCACTGAGCCACACCAGCCAGGTCTGCTCTCAACATTTAAACACTTCATTACTCTCTTCATCCTTTTCTTCAAGTCCTTCCTTAGAGAGGTCTTCCTTCCTGATCATCCTTTCTAAAATAGTCTCTTTGTCTCATTCCACCCATTACTATCTAGCCTCTTACATTGCTTTATTATATTTTATTTTTTTTTAAGATTTTATTTCATTATTTTTAGAAAGAGGGGAAGGGAGAGAGACAGAGAGGGAAAGAGACATCAATGTATGGTTGCTTTTCACCTGCCTCCAGCCACAGATCTGACTGGAGACCTGGCTTGCAACCTGGTTATGTGCCCTGGCTGGGGAATCGAACCTGCAACCTTTGGGTTCACAGGCCGGCACCTTACCCACTGTGCTACCAGCCAGGGCCTTGCTTTATTTTTAATTACATTTATTACCTGACATATTTTTGTTCATTGTTTATGGTCTACCTCCCTTTCTGGAATGTAAGTTCAATGAGGATAAGGATTTCTTTTTTATTGTCGTATCCCAATTACCTAAAACAGAACTTTATAAATGTTCATTGAATAAATGAAAGACTGAGTGAATGAATCACTCAATGGCTGTAAC
>PVIW01005356.1:26782-108845 GCA_004026585.1 Noctilio leporinus
GTCCATGTCCATGGTTCCTTTATACTAGGTTCTTATCTAAACTGCTCCCCTTCCTTGCTTCTTCCTCCCCCCTCCCCCTAACCCCCTTTCCCCCTGACCACTGAAGGCCTATTCACTGTATTCATATATGTGGTTCTGTTTTGCTTGTTGTTAGTTTTGTTCATTATTGTCCTGTAATGGGTGAGATCATATGGTGTTTGTTCTTCACTGACTGGCTTATTTCACTAAGCATAACACTCTCCAGTTCCATCCATGTTGTTGCAAAGGATAGGAGTTCCAAAATTCCCACTATTTTCTCTTTAGGAGATATGATCTCTTTGAAGTCAATTGTTAATATGCAGTAAAAATGACCCAAAAAACTGTGGGGGTTTTTTCTAAATTAAATGTGAAGATTATAGATGAGATGGTTTTAAACCTTGATTTAATAGCCTATTTAAGCATTAAAAAACCCATATATCACTAATCAAATTACAACTTGAGAAAATTAATATGTGTTGTTGATTTTTATTTTTCCTTAACTTCTGGTGGGCTCTGGCTGTTAAGAATTGTCTGCTGGTTGTTTGGTCTCTGGCTGGGACTTAACTTCCTAATTTTCTTATGGCTCAATTCAAGGACACACATGTATACACTGTGGTTTCCTGTTACCAGTTCATTATGTGTTTTTTCCTGTCTCAAGATTATCAAGAGACCAACATGGAAAGATCACCGTGTAAAATTCTATATGACTGTTTCTCTGAATGCTTTTGATTGAAGAACTATTTATAATGCACTTGGATGTTAAATGGAGATAAATGAGAGAGTTATTTTGTAACTTGTATTCTTGGGGAAAAAACAACTTTAGGTAGAACAGACTCATATCTAGAGAATAGCCAGTCTGTTTTAATGGATTTATGGAGAAAAGGCTTTTACCATATTTCAACAACTACTTTCAAAAGATTCAAATAAAGCATGATTAATACTAAATAGCAGTATGGTAAAGTGGAAACTGATTTTTATATAAGCTATTACTAATTAAATGACCTGATTAGACCATCTCTCAATTCAGGACCTTGGTTTCCTTGATAAAAAGAGGGTGCTAAAATTAGTGTTAAATTTGTTTCAGTATTAGCAGTTTAAGATTCTTTGAAAATGACAAGGAGGGGGGATGAAAAGGCAAGGAAGGGGAGCAGTTTAGACAAGAACCTAGTATAAAGGAACCATGGACATGGACAACAGGTGGGATTGACTTTGCGGGGAATGGGTGGGTGAGGAGGGGGCAGAGGGGAGCAAAAAGGGGATGGATGTAATACAACAACAATAAATTTTTTACATTTTATTTATTTATTTTAGAGATAGGGGAAGGGAAGGAGAAAGAGAGGGAGAGAACATCAATATGAGAGAGAAACATTGATAGATTACCTCTCACGTGCCCCCAACTCACAGCCCAGGCATGTGTCCTGATTGGAAATGGAACTAGCAACCTTTTGCTTTGCAGGATGATGCCCAACTCACTGAGCCACACCCCAGGGCACCTACAGGTCAAGAGTCTTTTTTTTTTTTTTAAGATTTTACTTATTATTTTCAGAGAGAAGGGGAGGGAGAGAGACATCAATATATGGTTGCCTTTCACCTGCCTCCAGCCACAGACCTGGCTGGAGACCTGGCTTGCAACCTGGTTACGTGCCCTGACTAGGAATTGAACCAGCAACCTTTGGGTTGGAGGCCAGCACCTTATCCCACTGTGCCACCAGTCGGGACTAAGAAAGTGTCTTTTGATGTTAAAGAGTACTGGGTTCAAATTTCTATTTCAACCTTTTCCTAAATGCGAGACCATGAAGAACTTATTAACTTCTCTGAACCTCAGTTATCTTTTCTGTAAAATGGGAATGCCAACAATAGTATCTATCTGAAAGGGTTATAGTAAGGACTAAAGAACATGATTATTCATTAAACATACTGCCTGAAGAGCAGCTTAAACCAACAATATCAGCCTATTTCTGTCATCATTACTTTTGCATTCAGTTATTTGTATTAGAATAAAATTTATGCGTGGAAGAATTTTTTAAAAAACAAGGGAGGAAATGTGGAGATTTTGGTTACATTAACTAGAAGCATTTGATACATACTCAGTGAGCATCTGCTACATTCCAGGAAATTGATTTAATAGAGGCAAGTAAGGCACAGTTTTTGTTCTTAAGGAAATCACATATAGCAGTTTCCTCTTAATGCAGTTCTGCATTCTGCAGTTTCAATTATCCATGGTTGACAGCAGTCCAAAAATATTAAATGAAAAATTCCAGAAATAAACAATTCATAAGTTTTAACTTGCATGCCATATTTTAGGAGTGTGATGAAATCCTGTGTTGTTCTGCCTAAGACATGTATCATCTCTTTGTTCAGCATGTATATGCTGTATACACTGCCTACCCTTTAGTCACTTAGTAGCCATCAAGGTTATCAGATCAATTATCATGGTATCACAGTGCCTGTGTTCAAGTAACTTATTTTTTTAAAAAGATTTTATTTATCATTTTTAGAAAGAGGAAGGCAGGTAGGGAAGAAGAAAGGGAGAGAAACATCAGTGTATGCTTGCCTTTCACCTTCCTCCAGCTAGGGGCCTGGCTGGAGACCTGGCTTACACCCTGGATATTTGACCTGACTGGGAATCGAACCAGTGACCCTTGGGATCGCAGGCTGGCACCATACCAGTGAGGGCTCAAGTAACTTATTTTACTTAATAATGGTTGTAAAGCACAAGAGTACTTATCTGGCAATTCTGATATGCCAAAAAGAATCCAGTAAGTATTTCCTTTAAGTGAAAATGTGGAAGTTCTTGTCTTAATAAGGAAAGCAAACAATCCATGTTGCTAAGATCTATGATAAGAATAAGTCTTCTTCCCTGGCTGGTAGCACAGTGGATAAGATGCCGGCCTGCAAACCCAAAGGTCGCTGGTTCGATTTCCCAGCCAGGGCACATAACGAGGTTGCAAGTCAGGTCTTCAGTCAGGTCTGTGGCTGGAGGCAGGTGAAAGGCAACCATACATTGATGTCTTTCTCCCTCTCTGCCTCTTTCCCTTCCCCTCTTTCTAAAAATAATGAAATAAAATCTTAAAAAAAAAAAAAAAGAATAATAGCCCTGGCTGGTAGCACAGTGGTTAAGGTGCCAGCCTGCAAACCCAAAGGTTGCAGGTTCGATTCCCAAGCCATGGCACATAACCAGGTTGCAAACCAGGTCTCCAGTCAGGTCTGTGGCTGGAGGCAGGTGAAAGGCAACCATACAGTGATGTTTCTCTCCCTCTCTGCCTCTCTCCCTTGCCCTCTTTCTAAAATTAATGAAATAAAATAAAAATAAAAAATTAAAAAAAAAAGAATAAGTCTTCTATCCATGAAATTGTGAAGAAGGAAAGAAATTTGTGCTAGTTGTGCCATCCCACCTCAAGCTGCAAAAATTAAGACCACAATGCATGATAAATGTTTAGTTAAGATGGAAAAGATATTATATTTGTGTGGCGAAGACATAAACTAAAAATGTTTTCTGATGATGGTAACATGTTGCACCAGAAAGCACTGAGACTTCTACAAAGAATCTTCTGAAACAAGTGACACCAGGTCATTTACCGTAAGTAAGGGATGGTTACACAGATTCAGGAGTAGGTTCAGACTGAAAAAAATATTGTCAAGAGAGAGACCATGTTCACATAACTTTTATTATAGGATATTGTTATAATTGTTCTATTTGATTGGTTATTGCTGTCAGTCTCTTACTGTGTCTAATTTATAAATCAAACTATCATTGGTATGTATAGAAAAATAATGGTATATATAAGGTTTGGTGCTATTTGAGGTTCCAGGCAGCCAGTGCAGGTCCTAGAACATGTACCTTGTGGATAAGAGGGTGGGATGGACTGCTGGACTAAGTAGTAAAACAGGTATGTGTGAGCTTCGAGTCAAGCTGAACTTAAAGGAGTGACAGAGTAGCCAATTGTTGGTATACTGAAATTTCAGGGAGGTAAAAACAAACAAAACAAAAACTCCTGGCTATCATTGGGTGTGAGACACCATTAACATATTTTTTATTTGAACTTTATGCATTCTTTAATTTTTAGGATCCATGTGCAAATGCCTGTGGAAAGAATAACACATTAAATAATATGAATTGCACTGTCATGAACATTTAGTTCTATATTATTTAGGGTGCATGGAAAGTTGTTATAATCAAGAGATCTCAAAATATTATGGCTCAAGCAACAGACCAAAGATGCACAACGACACTGATACAGAAGGTCACTCAAGGCTCAGGATCATTCTACCTTGTTGCTTTGTCATCTCCTAGCAAGTTGACTTTGTCTGGTTAAATATGGCTCCCACCATTATGTTTGTGCTGGCTGAGTGAGAGGAACGAAAAAAGAAGAGAAGGGATTTTCCTGTCAAAACATGATCCAAAGATTGCATATAACACTTCTGTTTGCATATTGTCTAAATATCTGTCATATCTTCACACCATACTGCAAACGAGTGTAGAAAATAAAGTTTGGCTGGGAGGCCATGCACACAACTAAAAGCCATGAATTTCTGTGTCTAAATGAAGGGTAGAAGAATGGATATTGAGAAACAATTAGCAGTGTCTGCTTTAGTTTATCAGGTAACTTTATTTTGATAAGCTTCCTGAAAGACCTAGGCCTTTCCAAAGAGGTGGGTCATATGACTCATAAAGAAATGGTTATAAGGAAGGTTGACTTGTCTAAAGTATTTTCTGACATCAACCAATTATATGGACCCAGATTCTCTGATACCAACTGAATATCCTATCATTCAATTTATTTCTGACACTAAGTTTCTATAGAAACACACCACAGGTTAAGGGCTAAGTCCCACAAGTTTGTTCCTACTTCAGATGCCAGTAGAAATTCTTAGTACTTCTGACCAACCAACTATAAATTCAGGAGTTTCTCTGACTCCTTACAGGTTTGATAATTTGCTAGATCAGCTCAAAGAACTCCGATAAACACCTTTCCTGGTTTATTATGAAGAATATAACTCAGGAACAACCAAATGGAAGAGATATATTGTACAGGGCATGGTACTGGGATGGGAGAGGTCTATGTACCATAGCTTGGGGAGCTTGCTTTCATACTCTCTCAAGGTACAAGGTGTGTCACCTTCCTTGTACCTTGATGTGCCCAGCAACACAGAAGCTATCTATGGGGATTTTATGGAAGTTATTACACAGGCACGACTGATGATATCACTGGCCATTGGAAATTGAACTCAACTTCCAGCCCCTCTCCTGTTCCTGGAAGTCAGAGTGGGACTGAAAGTTCCAACCCTCTAACCATGTGGTTAATTCCTCTGGTACGCAGCCCTCTTCTTTTCCATCTAGGTGACCAGTAGTCACCTCATTAGTATAAACTCGGGTATGGCTAAAAGGGACTCATTAGAAATAACAAAAGACACTCCTATCACTCAGGAAATTCCAAGGATTTTAGGATTTCTGTACCAGAAAATAGAAACAAAGACAAAATATATTTTTTATTATACCACAACTTGATACCATCAGGAGCAGGAATATAATTATTCAATAGTTTCTAGTTTCTATTCCCTCTAACTAGAAGGTGAGCTACATGAGATAGTATGTCACAGTTGTACACCTAGCATCTAACACAGTGCTTGGCACATTGTATATCTATAAACTATTGCAAGAATCTGAGTGAATAAAAACTAGAGTCCAGAAAAGAATCCAAGATGGAGGCATAGATAGATACACTGCATATTCCTCCACAACCAGAAATTAGGACATTTACCTCAAAACTAGAAACAACCACAAATCCCAGAATATTGAGCTGCATGCAAGTCCAACAAAGATATAAAGAAGAAATACTCTGAGATAGGGGAGAGCAATGAGGGAAAAATGAAACAACTGTGATACAACAATAATAAATAAAATTTAAAAAAAGAAGAAATACTCATCCACACAGGTAGGAAGGACAGAGAGGATGTGGTTTGGTGGAACAGTTTGACGCAAGGTAGCTGCAGTGGGACAGCGACAGTGACGGACCAGCGGTGTTCCAGCACCAGACCAGACCATGTGGCTCACAGTTCCAGTGCTAGAGGGGAAAATAAAACCACATTGCTTTTGACTGTGAAAACCATTAGGGGTTGGGGTGGAAGAAGAAACTGCCAGTCTCTCAGCAGAGTCCATTTGTTTAGAGGTCCCCATGGTCCTGCGACATCCACAGACCCACCCACTCTGGGAGCCATGGTGAGGACAACAGCTAGAGAGGCACCAGTCCCATATAGGAAGCAGGAGATGTGCCTGGAAAGGGAGTGAGTGCTGAACAAGCAGCATTGTTTCCTCTCAACCTTCCCCCACATGCAGAGCCACAATGTCATGAAATGGGTTGCCCTGCACTCATGAATGAATACCCAAAGCTTCATCCCTTACAATGTAACAAGTGCAGCAGCTCTACCTAAGACACAGAGGCAAATGCAGGAGCCTGTCAAGATGAGAAGACAGATAAATATGGCTCAAAAAAGGGGTCAGATCAGGGTCCCAGTGGGTGAGTTAAGTAATGAAGAAATGGCCAGTCTAACAGATGCACAGTTTAAAATGCTGGTAATAAAGATACTCACAGATTTGACAAACATGCTTAAATATGGCAAATGCAGAAGGAAAAAAGTGAGGACTGACTGAGTGAAATGAAAGAAAATACAGAAAAAACCAACAATTTGGAACATAAGAAAGAAATAAATAGTCAACCAGTACAGAATGAGGAAATAATTAAAAGAAAAACAAAGCAAGAAGGGGCTTAGGAACCTCTGGGATGACTTTAAACGTGCCAATATCTGAATCTCCAGAAGGAAAAGAGTAAGAGCAAGAAATTGAAAACTTGTGTGAAAAAATAACAAAGGAAAACTTTTCAAATTTGGCAAAGGAAGTAGACATACAAGTCCAGGAAGCACAGAGTCCCAAACAAGCTAGATCCAAATGAGACCACACGAAGACACATCATACTTAAAATACCAAAGATTAAACATAAAGAGAGAATCTTAAAAGCCGCAAAAGAATAGAGTTACCTACAAAAGAGTTCCCATAAGACTATCAGCTCATTTCTCAAAACAAACAAACAAACAAACAAAATTTTGCAGGCAAGAAGTATTCAAAGTGATGGAAAGCAAGGGCCTACAACCAAGATTACTGTGTCCAGCAAATCTGTCATTTAGAATGGAAGGACAGATAAGTGCTTCCCAGGAAGATAAAGCTAAAGGAGTTTATTATCACCAAGGCATTATTACATGAAATGTTAAAAGGACTTATTTAAAAAGGTCAAAACCATGAACATTAAAAAGGCAACAAGTTCACAACTATCAACACTCAATCTAAAAAAAAAAGCAAACAACCAGAACAGGAATACAGGAATAGAACGATAGGTATGGAGGTCATTTGAAGGGTTATCATCTGGGAGGGGGAAGGGGTGAAAAGGGGAAAGGGTGCATTGATTAGGAAACATAATTGGTGGGTACAAGATAGGGAAATGTTAATAATAATATATAAAAGGGTAAAATCAGAGAACTTATATGCACAACCCATGGGCATAAACTAAGAGGAGTGGGACTGTGGGAGGAAATAGAGGCCTTGAGTGGAGGGGAGCAAAGGGAAAAGAATTTGGGACAATTATAACAGCATAATCAATAAAATAAACTTTAAAAAACTCTAGAGTCCAGCACTGCTGAGCTTTGCAGTTTGTATGTCTGTGTTTAAGAGAGTTTGGTGTTAATCTGGGTACTGGATCATTTATTTTCCCAGCTCATTTGGGTTTCCTGAGAAGCTCAGCTGTGGTGTCCTGCTGTTGAATTTGCAGTTGCCTGGAGGGGAATTCAAGGTTCATAAATTAGTTGGCTTCAGAATAATAAAAAACTAAATTTCGGGGAAAGCAGGCGGTCTAACTGTTCTCTGTCTCACACAGTTTGTTCTTTATAGGACACTGTTTTTCTGTATAAGAGCCAACTCTACTAAATCACTTTTCAAGTTAGTTTTCTGGGGATGGTCTTGTGTTTTGTTTTGTTTTGTTTTTTAACTTAGAAACTTAGTAGGTGACATGTGCCTGAATGTTTACAAATTGTTCTTAAATCCAGGTAATTTTTAAAGAACTGTGTGTATATGTGTATTCATGCAAACTATATAGTCAATGGTTATTTTTATTTATTTTTAATTGTTTTTGCTTAATTAATGTCCCTTAACCTTACAAAGGAAATAACACTTTGGGAAATTAAATGCTGCTTTTGCCGATTGCCTCACTTGAACAGAAGTTCAGGAATACCCATTTCCTGTTTTGATCCTCAACAGAATGGGAGTTACAGAACTTTACACAATGAAAGAAATATCATGATCCCTATTAGTCAACTATTTTAGGTACTGTGATATCAGAAAGTATTCCCAATTGTAGTGTGACTCTCAGGAAGAGCACTGGACTAGATTTTATTTCTCTTGAATTTTTAACTTTTGCAAAGTGACTTAACCTATTGAGACTTGAGTCATATACATTTGTAAAACTAAACTAGCTATCTTGGTGGGTAATGGATAAAATAATGTATGTTCCTGCTAGAGGGGCCAGGGAAAGTATTTGTCTACCATAGGCCCATCCTAGATTCACTTCATGTTGTCAGCCTAGAGAGTCTCAGTTTGACGCAGCCCTGGCCCAGTGAGAACCATTAATTTTTAACAGGTAAGATGTCTGGAAATAGCCTAGTGTGTGCTTTGCCTCTGGAATTGATTTGAGCCCCAAGAGATTGTAAGCATCAGGCTTCAGCTTTTATTTCCTACCTCACCATCTGCTTTTAGTTGTTGTATTGGACTTTGGCTCTGACCTGGAAGCTCAATTCTTCTTCTGTGTTTGTTGAAATTGGGGCCTTGGCTTAAATCTTTTAGCCTAGTTTCTGGTGGCCCCTTTCCAGGACCTAACTTCAGACTACTTGCAGAAACATTTGCATCATCTTGCTCAGTTTTCTCACAAGAATGACTTGATCCCAACTGTCCTGAGGACCTTTCCTTCCTTGAGGCCTTGATGTACCTCTTTGTTCTACACAACCTTGGGCAACTCTGACCATGGCCTGCTTCATGTGGGTTTATGCCTTTTCTCTATTTATGGTGTAGACCAGTTTCCAGCTAGGAAGGGACTGTTCTGACTAGTATTATTCATCCTCTTTTCCCTGCACCAACCAAGTTTACTCCAAAATACTCCTTTTCATTGGAGTTGCAACATACCATGTATCTGGGGCAGCGTAATGAGAGTGTAAAGGAAAAAGCACTCAAGTATCTTGGCAACTTCTATTGACATCATCAGAAAGCCACTAAATAGAAGTTTCAGTATATTAAAATGAGTGATCCTTTACCCATGGACATGGACAACACATGGGATTGACCATGAGAGAGGGAATGGGGAAGGTGGGACAGGGGAGAGCAGTGGGATAAAAAAGGGATAAATGTAATACAACAATAATGAATTCATTTAAAAAAATTATTTGTCTTTTTGTGTCTTTATTTTCACACCAGGAAGCAAAGCTTAACCTATGTGTTCACTGAGTAAGCTATCAAATCAGGGTAGAGGTTCATATCTGATCAATTTTAACATCTGAGGCAAGTTGCATTGTTTCCAATTGCATTTTATTAACTATACTTAACTTAGGGTTTGCATGTCTACAGATAATTGCATTGTGTTATTCCAAAATATTATAGTTGTATTTCGTAGAACTATACTTTCTCATTATATCATATAGTATGGTATAATGAAATAATTTCTAGGGTTAGATGATTTGGTGGAAACAGAAGCTTGAAGAAAAAGTCCCGTAGAGTTTTATTTTTTTTTCAATTTAATTTTATTGTTGTTGTATTATATCCATCCCCTTTTTGCTCCCCTCTGTCCCCTTCCCCAACCTACTCCCCCACAAAGTCAATCCCACATGTTGTCCATGTCCATTGTTCTTCCATACTAAGTTCTTGTCTAAACTGCTCCCTTTCTTTGCTTCTTCCTCCCCCCTCCCACAAGTCCCCTTCCCCCTCCGCCCTGAAGACCTATTCACTGTATTCATATATCTGGTTCTGTTTTGCTTGTTGTTAGTTTTGGTCATTATTGCCCTGTAATGGGTGAGATGATACGGTATTTGTTCTTCACTGGTGGGCTTATTTCACTAAGCATAATACTTTCTATTTTTATCCATGTTGTTGCAAAGGGTAGGAGTTCCTTCTTTCTTTCTGCTGTGTAGTATTCCACTGTGTAAATGTATCAAAGTTTTTTGTTTCAATCATCCACTGATGGGAACTTAGGCTGTTTCCAGCACTTGGCTATTGTAAATAGTGCCACTATGAACATAGGGGTACATAGGTTCTTCTGAATTGGTGTTTCAGGGTTCTTTGGGTATAGTCCAAGTAGTGGAATTGCTGGATCAAAAGGCAGTTCCATTTTTAGTTTTTTAAGGGAAACTCCATACAGTTTTCCATAGTGGCTGCCCCAGCCAGCATTCCCACCAACAGTGCATAAGGGTTACCTTTTGCCTACATCCTCGCCAACACTTGTTGTTGATTTGTTGATGATTGCCATTCTGACAGGTGTGAGATGGTATCTTACTGTGTTTTTTTTTTTCTTTTTTTAAAGATTTTATTATTTTTCAGAGAGAGGGGAAGAGAGAGAGATAGCAATGTATGGTTGCCTTTCACCTCCCTCCAGTTACAGACCTGGCTGGAGACCTGGCTTGCAACCTGATTATGTTGCCCTGGCTGGGAATCGAACCAGCGACCTTTGGGTTCGCAGGCCGGCACCTTATCCACTGTGCTACCAGCCAGGGCCTTCTTACTGTGGTTTTAATTTGCATCTCTCTGATGGCTAATGATATTGAGCATTCTTTCATATGCCTCTGGGCCTTTTGTATGGCTTCCTCAGAGAGGTGTCTGTTCAGGTCCTTTGCCCATGTTTTAATTTGGCTGTTTGTCTCCTTGGTGTTGATTCGTATTAGTTATTTATATATTTTGGAGATCAAACACTTGTCTGAAGTATCATTGGCAATTATGTTTTCCCATACAGTTGGTTCCCTTTGAATTTTGCCAGTGTTTTCTTTGGCTGAGCAGAAACTTTTCAACTTGATGTAGTGCCATTTGTTGATTTGTTCTTTTATTTCCTTTGCCCTTGGTGAAGTATCAGTAAACATATTTTGGTGTAGGATACCACAAATTTTGCTGCCTATATTTTCCTCCAGGACCCATATGGTGGCCCTGCTTGTGTTTGAATCCTTTATTCATCTTGAGTTTGTTCTGGTGTATGGTGTAAGTTGGTGGTCAAGTTTTATCTTTTTGCAGGTTGCTGTCCAGTTCTCCCAACACCACTTGTTGAAGAGACTGTTTTTCCTCCATTTTATGTTCCTTCCCCCTTTGTCGAATATTAATTGACCATAGGGTCCTGGGTTTATTTCTGGGCTCTCTATTCTGTTCCATTGATATATATGTCTATTCTTATGCCAGTACCAGGTAGTTTTGATGACAGTAGCGTTGTAGTATTGTATTTTTTTTTTTTTAAGCAGACCCTTTAACATTTCTTGCAATGCGGGGTTTATAGAGATGTATTCTTTTAGTCTTCTTTTGTCAGGGAAACTCCTTATTTCTCCTTCCATTTTGAAGGAGAACCTTGCTGGGTAGAGTATTCTTGGTTGCAGGCCTTTGTTTCCCATTACTTAGAATATTTTTTGCCATTCCCTTCTGGCTTGTATTGTTTCTGTTGAATAATCATTTGATAGGCTTATTGGAGCCCCCTTATATGTTATTTGCTGTTTCTCTCTTGATGCTTTTAGGATTCTCTCTTTGTCTTTGAGATTTGCCATTTTAATTATGTCTTGGAATTGGTCTGTTTGGGTTGATCTTCATTGGGACCCTCTGTGCTTCGTGAATTTGAGTAATGTTTTCACTCATTATGTTAGGGAAATGTTCTATCATTAGTTTTTTGAACAGGTTTTCCATTCCTTGTTTCTCTTCTCCTTCTGGTATCCCTGTGATACAGATGTTATTACGTTTCATATTGTCCTGCAGCTCTCTTAAAACATCTTCATTCTTGTTCAGACTTTTTTTCATTCTCTTGTACTGTCTTGGAATATTTTTCTACTTTGTTCTCCAACTCGCTGATCCAGTCCTCTGCTTCCTCTAGCCTGCTGTTGATTCCTTCTACTGTAGTTTTCAATTCAGAAATTTTATTCTTCATCTCCTCCTGGCTCTTACTGATAATTTCTAAGTCCTTTTTGATGCTTGTGTAGCTCTCAGTAAGTTCCTTGTAACTTCCCTGGGGTTCTTTGTAGTTCCCCTGGAGTTGTTTATAGTTTTCTTTGAGTTGGCTGAGCTCATTGAGCTTCTCTATCATCATTCCTTTGAATTCCATATCTGATAGTTTGTTTGCCTCTGTTTCATTTGGTGATCTTTCTGGGGATTCTTCCTTTCCTTTTGGTGATGGACTGATTCTTTTTTTCCCCATTTTGGGTATCTGTTGTTGCTTGTTTTTGTCTTGGGTTAATCTGATTTGCTTCCCTGCCTTTGTGGAGCACCCTTCTGTGTTAGGAGATTTGTGGAGTTCAGTGTTGCAGTCTCCTAGATTTTCTCCACTTGGTGCTCTTGGTGTGGCCTTTATGTTGTTAACTTGGGCTGTCTGGTTGTATTTTGGATTGGTTGTGTATGTTGCTCCTTTCCTTCCAGTTGGCTGATTGAGAGACACTCCTTCTATCCTTTTTCATACACTGTTTTTGAGTTGCTCCTAAAACAGAACCACCAGTCCAGGCAAAATAACCAGACCTTCAGAGATATCTTTCTCTTTACTCCCCCTTTCGACTGTCTATGAAACTAACTATATACCCATACCCTCCAAGGTAAACCCCGCTCTTAATCACACCCTCAGCTGCAACTGAGCCAGTCTTAGTAGGGATGTAGGTGTATTAAGACTGCTGTATGACGGGGAAAAATGATTAAGTTGACTAAAGTATAGATAATTTTGAAGGGTGCTGAGGAGTAGCAAAGATAGCAGGGATATGAGAGAGAAAACCAACTTATGTGTTCTATAGAAAAGAGGAGAGGAAGAATCAGAAAGCCTCAATTACAAGTGAACATTATAAGCCCATATATATATATATATATATATATATATATATATATATATATATATAATTATATATATAGTTGGCGCATCTACCTCCCTGTTCACCCTTAATGATCCCTGATTGGTCCAGGTGGAGCCAGGAGCTGTGTGCTTTTAGCAGATAAAAATAAAAGAAAACAAAGAAAGGGTTTAGGTGGCTGGGAAGGGAAGGAATACTTAGATTGAGGACTGGGAATGAGTTGTAGCAGGAGAGTGAGTAGACTTTCAATCAAGAGTAGGAGGAGAGTCTTGGGTATTTAAGTGGATTGAGATAGGGGAGGAGTAAATGTATGTGAGTTGGGATACACTATGGCATAGTATTTACTTACAATGCACTAATTGTGAGGGTTGGAAGTAACTTTTGAAAAGGATATGTGCCCTGGCTGGTAGCACAGTGGATGAGGCACCGGCCTGTGAACCCAAAGGTCTCAGGTTCGATTCCCCAGCCAGGGCACATAACAAGGTTGCAAACTGGGTCTCCAGTCAGGTCTGTGGCTGGAGGCAGGTGAAAAGCAACCATACATTGATGTCTCTCTCCCTCTCTGCCTCCCTCCCTTCCCCTCTTTCTAAAAATAATGAAATAAAATCTTAAAAAAAAAAGGATATGTTAGGGATTAATAGTTCATGTAGCTCTCGGTGTAACTGAGGTGCTTGAGATTAGCAGTGATCCATTTCCTGAGTCTGCCTCTTTTTTTTGGTCAGATCTCTGCAGTCTACAGTCTAGCTGTGTGGTCATGGAATTGGCAGGGCCTATGGCTGTCACAGTCAGGGCTGATTCTGAGTGTCAGCCCCCAGGTAGGCTGGGCCTCCAGTAGCCTAGCTGGGTTTCTGTGCTGCTGTTGTTTTGGGGCCCTCCCTTCTCTCACTGCTTTTCTGTGAAGACCTGCAGGGTGCTTCTGTGGTGTCTATGGCTGCTCCTCCCCCTCCAGCTCCTAGAGGAGGTTCCTGCCTGCTCTGGGCACCTGGATCCAATGAAAGGTGTCTTGCAACCTTGCTGGCTCCTGTGATGGCTGGCCCTACCCCTGCCGCTCCTGGAGGAGGTAGCCCCTGTCCGCTAACAGCACCTGATTCCCCTGGGTGAAGGCTAACCCTCATAGCAGTCCAGCTCTTTGAGGAGTTTTTCAACACTGCCTCTGTGATTCGTGCATGGCTTCCCAGAGGGTCCGCAGAGCAGCCTGCTGGCTAATGCTAGTCCTCCCCATCCAGCTCCTCAAGGAGGCCTTTGTTGCCTACAGTGGGCATGCCAGTTGCACCAGCTACAAGTTCCCGGCTCGCAGTTTCGAGATTTTGCGGGAGCCTGCGGCTGGTGTGGGTATGCGGGGCTGGGCCCTCTCTCTCTCCGGGGCTCCCAGCCACCCTCTTCCCAATAGTGCAGCAACACAGTTTTCTGCTCTTTGCCGCTTCAGCTGGTGCACTTCCGAGCTCTCCTGCTCCTGCTCCCCGTGGCCCTCCTCTCCTCCACTTCTGGTCCAGTGAGGAGCTCCCTCTCTCTCAGTTTCTGGAACAAGGCTCTCACACGGTCCCTCCCCTGCAGGAAGGAGTTCAATTCATCATTCCCTTGGCGGCGTTTGCCCTCACTGCCCACAGTTTACTGCTTAGATTTCTAGTCTCCAGGGAGCCTAGAGCTGGCTTCAGTTAGAGCCTCCCCTCCGGGTAGAGCCACCACTGCCTAGAGCCGACCTCAGCCTGCCGGCCAGCTTGGAACTGTCTCACCTACTCTCCTATAGGTCTTTACTGCCTCTGGGCTGTGCTCTCCTGAGTCCAGATGCTGACCACTCCAGTTCTTAGGTACCTGCAGATATCCCATGTTCCCTATCCTATCTTCCAGCTGATAATAGAAGATAAATGAGTTGGAATTGCAATCACAGGAAAAGTTTTAAAACTATGTCTCCCCTTTTTTTTTTTTTTTTTTTTACCATCATGTGAATGCATTCTTACTAAAAAATACCTGATAAGTAACTCCCGATGAAAAGAATTTTAAAAGAACCAAACTAGCTGTTTGAAAAGCAGATACGAAATTCCCTAAGCAATTCTTAGTTTCTTCGCATCTTTCAGCTTCATTTTAAGATGAATCATTAACTATACAAATGAATATAAAATAAAAAACCTCTAGGGTAAAACACCAAGTTAGTAATAGAGGGAAGACTGTGTCTATGATTCCCTCTACATTCAGTCTCCTTGTTTTTTTTTTTTTTTTTGTTTGTTTGTTTATTTACATATTTACTGTAAAATAGATCTTTGGTGTCTCAGAGAAATTATTAAGTTTGAACCTGTGTTCCAAAGCAAGGAAGATACTTTTTATCCATTGAGATATTAGGTGGTATGTAAACTGAATCCAATCTCACTTCATTCCTATTTTGGAATAAATCACTGATATAACTTCATTTACTTGAGAAAAGCATCACAGTATTATGTCTTCTTATGGTTCTTCCTAGTTCTTGTGCATGGAGCTTAAATCAGGGGTGGGTTAAAAACTGTGAGGACTTAATAGTAGATGAAGGACATTTGGTGGTGATCTGAGTTTCTTTATTTAATTTTACTTGGGTTGACATAAAATCTTGTTTGATTGTGTGAAGAAATATTTGATAAACATTCAATGGAAAAACAGATACATGACAGTGAATTTTTTAAAAAAGATTTTATTCATTATTTTTAGAGAGAGGGGAAGGGAGGGAGGAAGAAAGGGAGAGAAACATCAATGTATGGTTGCCTTTCACCTGCCTCCAGCTGGGGACCTGGCTGGAGACCTGGCTTGTACCCTGGGTACATACCCTGATTGGGAATTAAACCAGTAGCAATTGTGTTTGCAGGCAGGTGCTCAATACACTGAGCCATACCAGCCAGGGTGACGCTGAATTTTAATGACAACACCAAGGAATTTGAAAATCAGAAATTCTTTAGGGCAAATGAGATGGCAATTTTTATTTGGAATTGAAGGTTAGACTAGATGATTTCTGAGGTTTTATTTAATATTTTTATTGAAACTGAAGTTTAAAGGTGTTAAGGTTATTCCCTAAGGTCACCTAGCTGCTTGCAGGAGGAAGAGCCTCAAAGAGATTCCAGGTTTCAGATTCCTTGTTCATCTATGACTCTTCACACTTAAAAATATTTGAAACTCAGCTCTTTTCTGGTTGGAAACATGGAGGATGCTCAGGAGAAGAAGAAGAAAGAGAAGAAGGTTCCTGCTGTGCCAGAAACCCTTAAGAAAAAGTGAAGAAATTTCGCAGAGCTGAAGATAAAGCGCCTGAGAAAGAGGTTTGAGCAAAAGATGCTTCAAAAGGCAAGGAGGAAGCTTATCTATGAAAAAGCTAAGGACTATCACAAGGAGAACAGGCAGATGTACAGAACTGAGATTAGAATGGCTAGAATGGCAAGAAAAGCTGGCAACTTTTATGTACCTGCAGAACCCAAATTGGCATTTGTCATCAGGATCAGAGGTATCAATGGTGTGTGTGAGCTCAAAGGTCCAAAAGGTGCTGCAGCTTCTTAGCCTTCGACAGATCTTCAATGGCACCTTTGTTAAGCTCAACAAGGCTTCGATGAGCATGCTGAGGATTGTGGGACCATATATTGCATGGGGGTACCCAAACTTGAAGTCAGTGAATGAATTGATCTATAAGCATGGTTATGGCAAAATCAACAAAAAATTAATTGCTCTGACAGATAATGCATTGATTGCTCGATCTCTTGGTAAATATGGGATTGTCTGCATGGAGGATCTAATTCATGAGATCTATACTGTTGGGAAACGCTTCAAAGAAGCAAACAACTTTTTGTGGCCCTTCAAATTATCTTCTCCATGAGGTGGAATGAAGAAAAACACCACCCATTTTGTAGAAGGTGGAGATGCTGGTAACAGGGAAGACCAGATCAACAGGCTTATTCAAAGAATGAACTGAGGTATTTACCATGGTTATTTTTGTAATCTGGTCAGTTAATAAAAAGAGACTGCTTTAAAATTGCAAAAAAAAAAAAAATTTGAAACTCAAAACAGTGAAGTACTTTGGAGAGTTCACTCCAAGAGAACAGCGTAGACCTGGTAAACCTTTGGATTATCTTTTAATTCCCAATGTGATGAGTCACATAGTAAAATAACATTGACGTACTAAAGTGCCTATCAGGAACTAATTAAAAGGGAAAGAAAATAACTCAGATGAACTTTGTGATTTCCTCTGAATCTTTTCACAAATGTTGGCTTGGATGCTGACTTGCTTTGAATGCAAATTTTCTGACAGTTGGTAAATTTGGTGGATAAAGCAGAGCTCCTCCTACATTAACAACTTCAATTCTAAGGTCATTTAAAATTCATTAAGTTAAGAAGCTGTTCCTTGAGATGTATTTCATTGGTATTACAGAAGATTTGATTGTAACTGGGCACATTATTTACTTACAGTAAGTCTGGAACTTAAATTTGGGGGAAGGAGTGTGAAAGTGAGAGGTAACTTATTTTGAATGATTATTTGTTTTAATTTCTTCACCTTTAAAAATAGGCTCATAAATATTTTCATAACAAAATATAGCTTGTTTGACTTGATATAATATTAATTTGGGGAAATAGTACTTTTTTTGCATGAAGCTAATTCCTAAGTGTTGGATGATAAGCCTAAATAACACTATTGCTTTTAACTCTTTAAAAAAATTATAACGACCAGTTGTCTTTTATAAAAATTTTACTTTTTAATTTTAGAGTGAAAAAGGGGGAGAAAGAGAAGGAAGGACATTCATTTTTGTCCCACTTATGTATACATTCATTGTTTGATTTTTATGTGTCCTGAGTGACGATCAAACCGGCAACATTGTTGTATTGGGATTATGCTCTAACCAATTGAGCTGCCTGGCGAGGGCAGCTTTTAATTGTTCTTGTTGTTTCCTAACTAACCTCTATTTTCTATAAAAATCATACCTCTTACAAGCAAGTCTGGTTCTTTGAAATTAGTAAGAAGAGTTACATTTTAGAGTTAAGAGATTTTATGAGATTATTTTCTAGGAGAATTTTTTTGTACAAATGAGAACCTCTACTTTTTCACTAACTTTTCTGTCTTAAGCTCAGAAATAACCACAGATCTCCTCTAAAATGAATGATTTAATTTATCTTTATATGTTTTTGATTGAATTTATAGGCATGCATATCCTCTATATGTGGTGATTTGATTTATTTGTATATGTGGTTACATGTATAGTAGGGTTATTAAAATAAAAATTTTAATTTTCACTGATTTTGCTATGAAATGAAGTAGCATCTTATATATCAGAGATTTATTTTTCTCTGGAAGAATATATGGTTAACGCTTAAATCTAACACTTAAAAATGTATTACTTTCACACATTGCAGACTTTGGATACTTATAAATTAACTTTCAGTTTTAGTATGTAAAAGGGTTTATGAAGCTAGGACGTGAATATAGGGGATTTATTAGCTGTTTTCTATTTTTAAAATCTTATTAAAATAGAGAATGTTTTAGAGAGTTCAAGACTTAAGTAAAGTGTATATTATAATTATGATTATTATTATTACAGAATAATAAACTAAGGAGTAAGCAATCTGGTTTTCAGTTAGAGCTCTCTGCAGTTATAACCTGTGACCTTGGAATGGGCATACCACTCCCTCCATCTTAATTTATTCATTTGTAAAATAAAGCAGATATCCTGGCTCTGCCTTGTGTCATGAAAGACAAAAGAAATGTTTGAAATGATGATTTAAACAACAAGATTAAATTTAAAAAGGAGTCATAGACTGGCCTACGAACCCAAAGGCCACTGGTTCGATTCCCAGCCAGGGCACATAACCAGGTTGCAAGCCAGGTGTCCAGCCAGGTCCATAGCTGGAGGCAAGTGAAAGGCAACCACACATTGATGTTTCTCTCCCTCTCTCCCTCTCTCTAAAAATAATAAATTTTAAAAATCTTTAAAAAATAGAGACAGAAACTACTGGATTTTTTTTTCCATTTTGTGTTTTAATGCTAAGATCTTCCCTGTCAATGAAAAGCTGCTTTCAGGGTATTCTTTTGAAAATAAGAGAAATATCATTTGTGTGTTGTTACAGCTTGCAGGAGTGGGGGCTAGGGTGAGTTGTATGTTCCTTTCGGTGTATTTTTCAGAATATCTTCAAAGAACCACTAGCAAGTGGCTTCTGGATATGGAGGAAATGGAAGGTGACATAACACTTGAGTTATACACCCATTATACTGCATATGTACTACCTCATTCAATCATTTCCTAAATTTCAAGTATTATTGCCTTAATTTGTTAGTTGAGAAAATTGAAGTGTACAGAGCTGAAGTGACTTTCCCTGACCTGTGTGGCTGCAATATTCATGGTCTTTCCATTATTCCATACTGCTTCTAGTGTCACCCTTAGGTCATGCTGAGAAAATAGGCTCTTTGGAATAATGTCTTCCATTCTCCCTGTGGGATCAAGACTGAATAATGTCTTCCATTCTTCCTGTGGGATCAAGACTTTAGCTGGGAAGATGGATAATGTACATGGTCATAGAGTAGGTTGATAGGTACCTACATAGCATAATTTGGGAAGCAGTTAACAGATGTCGCCCACAAATATTATCCTTATTGACTTGTCACAATCGCTTTGCTTGTGATTTTTCCACTAAAATCATTATTTTGTTTGTTTCCCACTGGAGAGGCCGGGGGTACTTTTAAATGCACACACCCTTGGGAGGGTTCATATATTAAATCTTTTTATCACTTAATACTTTAGCAGGTAATGTGAAGTTGGTGAAAGATCTCGCTGTGAAACCAGGAAGACCTATAATTTAATTCTGATTACACCACATTCTAGCTGTTTAACTTGCACATAATACTTGACCTCTCAGAGCTTCATTTTCTTCTTGAGTCAAGCATATATTAATGCACATGCATAAGCCTTTATTATAATGACTAGGATATAGTGAGCATCTGCTATGGGCAGTTGTGGTAGGGTGGGAAAAACACTGAAATAGAACTCAGGAGACTTTATGTCCCGCCATGTAAGTTTCATTTATCCAGTTAAGTATTTATTGAGCATTCACTATGTACCATATACTGTGATGGGTACTTGGGTTATAACAGTGAATAATTTGAAGCCCTTGCATTTTTATATTTTTAATTCTAGTTTGAGGTAATACAACTATATCCATCTGTTAGGTATGGAGAGAAAGTTTAATATTCTTCACATTTTACAGATGGGAAAGTAATGGTTAAATGGTACAACAGTGAGTCGGGTGAAGGTGGGTGAAGGGGGTGAAGGTGGGCAAAGGGGAAAATAGAAGACGTCTGTAATAGTGTCAACAATAAAAAATATGACCCTTGATCTCACTGAGTTTATAGTCTAATGAAGTAGAAATTATATAATTCTACAAATTAACATGAAATTACAACTTTTATAAGTCTTAAAAGGAAAGAGAGTCAGTGCTGTAAAAGCATGTAACAGAGACTTCACTCTAGCTTCATTGAGCAAGTGATATCTGTGTTAACATCTGAAATATGAATAGGTGTTAACCAGTTCATCCTTCTACATTGTGCTCAGATTCTTCTGGATTTCCCTCAGCTCTATTACACCTTCTTTGGTGGCCGTTGCAGACTTTCTCTCTCTCTCTCTCTCTCTTTTTTTAAGATTTTATTTCATTATTTCTAGAAAGAAGGGAAGGGAGAGAGGCAGAGAAACACTAATGTATGGTTGCTTTTCACCTGCCTCCAGCCACAGACCTGACTGGAGACCTGGTTGGCAACCTTGTTATGTGCCCTGGCTGGGGAATCGAACCTGCGACCTTTGGGTTCACAGGTCGGCGCCTTATCCACTGTGCTACCAACCAGGGCTGACTTTCTCTCTTTTTAATCTTCCTACTCAGCTGCTACACATTTATCCTTAGGAGGTGTGTTTGCTTCCTATTTCACATAGAAAATAGAATTGCAGGTATACCTCTGATCCACCCACCTCACCACCTTTTATACACACATTGGTTTGCATCTTCATCCATGCTTTTGTTTTGTTTCAGAGAAAAAACTAGCCCCCACCAGTCCAAGTTTTTTCAGGGATCTCTGTACATAAGCACCCCTTTTCTGTATTTTTAACCTCTTCCCCTCTATGAGTTCTTTGGTTAACAAAGCAAATAAAAGACACCTTTTCTTTACCCTCTCCTGCACATCCAAGATCTGCACAAACCTATACAATCAAGTTTCAATGAAAAGTGGTCCACACATATAACTGCCTTTACCCAAGTCACCGATTACTTATTTCCCAGTAAAACAGACACATTTCAGTTCTTGTCTTACTTTCCCTCACATCCTCCTTTTTTAAAGCATGTAAGCATGTAGAGAATACAGAGGAGATTCACAAAATCCAGTCTGGAAAAGGGAGTACAGAAAGATTAGAAGTGCTACCTGAGATAATCTCAATGATTGAGGGTAATGAAAGACCGGGTTTGGTAAAACAGGATTAGTATTAGGTTATCTGCTTGGCCAAAACTTAGAGATAAAACAAGACAATACTTTTCAAGATTCATAGGAAGAAGATGAGACTAAACATATTGGCAAGGTCCAGATAATTAAAACTGTTGATTGCCATGCTAAATATTTTATGATATGCAATTATACCATAGAAGTTAAGGCACAAGTCCCTGGCTGGTGATCCAGTGAATATGCACCTGCAAACCCAAAGGTCACTGGTTCGATTCCCCAGCCAGGGCACCTAACCAGGTTGCAAGCCAGGTTTCCAATCAGGTCCGTAGCTGGAGGCAAGTGAATGGCAACCATACATTGATGTCTCTCTCCCTTTCTTCCTCCTTCCCTTCCCCTCTCTCTAAAAAATAATAATTAAAAAAAAAAAAAAAAAAAAGAAGTGAGGGCACAGACTCTGAAATGACACCTGGCTTTGAATCTAACTCAATCATTGACTAGCTATGGGACCCTGGCATAATCATTTAGCTTCTCCATGGGTCAGTTTCTTATTGGTAAAATGGAATGATATAAGTATCTATCTCATAATGCTATGGTGATGATTAAGTGAATTGATACAGTCAAGTGCTTATAAAAGTACTGGCATGCCATGAGCACATTGATTTGTAAGCTGTTATAGATTATTCTGTAGAGCAGCGGGAAGCTTGTGAAGGAGTTTGAATGAACATGCTTGTGTTTTGAGAAGGACACACTGATTACAGCATAAAAATGGCATGAATCTGATTTATTGTAAGGTGGAAATGCATCAGCAGGTCATTGCAGTTGATCAGTCAAGGGATGGCAATGGCTAGGATTAGGGTCATGGCAGTGAAGATGAAGTGATGTAGATTAATCCCAAAGGTACTTAGAGAATGGAATCTTTCTGATGTGTGTGTGTGTGTGTGTGTGTGTGTTTATGAGATGGCAATTGAAGATAAACAAGAAAAAAATAATCTGTGATAACTTCTCTCTTTCTGTTTTAAGACACTGTTTGGAAAGTCATACTACCACTTAATACTGGAAATAGAGAAAAGGGAAATGATGATAAATTGCACTAATGTTTTGACTATTCAGCATCTCCATGTGTATTCATGTTCTTTGAAGAATGAGTGGGAGGTATGACGGAAACAGCAAGTATAGGGAGCTAGCTCATTCTAGAAATTTGGTTGTGAAGAAGATGGGAGTATTGTCTGAAGGCAAATATGTGGACAAAGTAGTTTTTTAAAACTTTTCAGAGAAAATGAGCTTGTTTAAATGTTAATGGCATATGTGCAGCTAAGACATATGTATCTATGCATATATCTTATGTACGTTGAAGGTATATAAGAGAAAAAACATTTTAAATGCTAAGATTTCTTATAATGTCAGCAAGGTTATAATTTAAAACACATATAAGTAGTTTTACCTTAGAAAGTAGGAAATAGACCTCCTTTATTATAGCGGAAAGAAGGAAGAAAGGATGTGAAATAGGAAGATGAGAGAATTTCTATCAGATACTTCAATTTTGTTCTTAAAAGGGCAAGGTCATGTCCTGATGTAGGGGAAAGAGGATGAGAAGATTAAGGACACTGAAAAAAATTTGTAATTGTTGTCAAGAATGGAATAAAGTTGAATAGATACATGTACTATTTATGAGGAGTATTGTGAGTTTATTTAAACCTGAGTATTATGGCCCTGGATAGTGTGGCTGAGTGAATTGAGTGGTGGCCTGTGAACCAAAGTGTCACCAGTTTGATTCCCAGTCAGGGCATATGCCTGGGTTACAGGTTCATGCCAGGCCCCTGGTTGAGGGCATGCGAGAGGCAACCACACATTGATGTTTCGCTCTCTCTCTTTATTCCTCCCTCTAAAAAAATTAAATATTTAAAAAATGAATTTATCATGGAACTAATCTACTGTGGGACTTTTTCCAGCACTCACCTCATTAGGTATAGGTACAGATAAATCTGAGAGATTCAGTTAGGGTTGTGGTTGTGTTAGGAAGTTATGACAAAAAGGTTGAGGAGCAGGTTTAGTTTGAGGTATGGACACCAGTTAGGATTAAACAAAGAAAGGTGGAAGGCAAAATCTGGCTGATGATTTGGAAAAATCAGTCAAGTCTTTACAAAGCTGAAAACTGATCACAGTGGCAGTACTTTAAAAATGTAAGCTAAAATGAAAGGACATGGGAAAATCATTTCACTTCTTTGGCTTCTGTTTTCTCACCAATATGTGAGCCACAGTAATAGAGGGTGGAAGCCAAGTACGTGTTTTTAAATTTATACATATGTCTCATTGTTTTTTGGTAGTAACTATCTAGGAAATCAGAAGGGCCTTGGTGCTCCTGAAAAGTGTTCTGTCCACTTTCAAGGACTAAATCTAAGTTGGAAGGTAGTAGGTATTGGTCATTCTAATCTTCCCATGGATACTCACTGAAAGAAATACAAAGCCATGCTCTATGATTCTACTGCAAATAGTCCTCTCTTTCCTAGGCAAGTTTATCTTTGCTCAGCCCGCAGTAATTAATCTCTAATTATACAATCAGCTATCTCATTTATCTAGCAATTTTTCAGGAAGAACAGTGTACATTGTTGGTAGAATTAGTACTGATTTGAGAGAAAACTTGAACTCTAGGGAATTCTGATAATAACTAAAGCATGTGGGACAAGCCATTAACATCTGGAAAAGGTGAAACAGCATAGGATTAAAGATGTGTGAGTGCACCATCAGAACATCATTCAGAAAACTGGCAGCAGTTGATGATGGTGGAAGAAGTGCTGTACTAAAAGCAGTTCATATGAGCAAAGCCTCCATAAAGTTAGAGAGGGTCCTCCAGTACTTACATCTTCTTGTTTACAACAGTAAAGACTTCAAAGGCTTCAAAGAGGGCCTTCGAACTATAGTCACGTTGTATTTTGTCACTGTGAAAAGTTTCTACTTCAGTATTTTGTGGTTATAATATATGCAAGTGGAGTACTTCAGCAAGTTCCTCCATTTCCCTCCAGGTATCTGGTCAAAAGAGTTTTAGTTCATGGAAGTGCTACATAGCTTAATGTTGCCCTTCTCAGGAATGAGCTTCTGACTCAAAGGCTATGCAGAGAATGAGGGATTGGATTGTATAAGTACATAATTTTTTATTACTTGGAAATCTGGGCTTAAAAATTTATGAACTTCTAAAGGATTTTGATACACAATGCTAAATACTCCTTTAATTAGGTTACAGGTTTTGTTTAAATAAGAAAATGGCTTATTTTGCTCTCAGATACCTGGAAGTAGCTAATTCCTGGCTGCATAAAGTGTATGCAATTGTACTGAAGGAGTGGGCTACTCAGAACTTGTTGTTCTGCCCTGCCTAGGGTGTTTCCTTCATTGGCTTAATTGTGTGATCAAAGGTGGCTCACTATCAACACTACATTCTAAGCAGCAGGATGAAGAAAGGAGGAAAAGGGAAAAGGAGAAAAAGGTCCATTCTCTTTAAAGTCATGACCCAGAGATTGAAGATAACAGTTCCCTTTACATCTTTTAGGCCAGAACTTAATGGGGATGCCATATAGCTGAAAGGCTGTTCAGAAATAGTCTTCATTTTGTGTGGCCATGTTCCATTACTACCGAAGGAGAAAAACATAAATATTAGGGGACAGCTAGTAAGCTAAGCTGTACCCCATCCAAAAAGGATTGTAACAATTCACATTTCTATTAGTAGCCTGAGAAAAAGTTCACTCTTTTAAATTAACTTTGTATTATAATTTATTTAAGTGTAAGTTTATATAACTTAATTTTTTTAATTTTTAAAAAATATTTTATTTATTATTTTTAGAGCGAGGGAAAGGGAGAGAGGCAGAGAATGAGAGAGAGAGAGAGAGAGAGAGAGAGAGAGAGAGAGAGAGAGAGAGAAAGAGAGAGAGAGAAAGAGAGAAAGAGAGACATCATCAATGCATCAATGTATGGTTGCCTTTCACCTGCCTCCAGCTATGGATCTGGCTGGAGGCCTGGCTTGCAACCTGGTTATGTGCCTTGGCTGGGGAATCAAACCAGTGACCTTTGGGTTCACAGGCCAGTGCCTTATCCACTGTGCTACCAGCCAGGGCTATATATAACTTAATTTTTAAAGACTAATTTTTAGAACACGTTTAAGTTCATAGCAAAATTGAAAGGAAGGTACAGAAGTTTTCCATACATCCGTGTCCCTGCACATGTACAACCTCCCCATTATCATCATCTCCCACCAGAGTGGTTCATTTGTTACTGTTGATGAATCTTCATTGCCACGTCATAATCCCCTAAAGTCCATAGTTTACCTAAGGTTCATGTTTGATGTACAGTCTATAGGTTTAGACACATATATAATGGCACATATCCATGATTATGGTATCATGCAGAGTATTATCATTGTCCCCAAAATCCTCTGTGCTCCACTCATTCATCACTCCTGCTCCCTTGAACCCTTGGCAACCCCTGATGTTTTTACTGTCTCCATAGTTGTGCCTGTCACAGAATGTCATATAGTTGGAAGCATACAGTGTGTAGCCTTTTCAGATTAGTTTGTTTCATGTTGTAATTTGCATTTAAAGTTCCCCCATGTCTTTTCATGGTTAATAGCTCATTTTTTTAGCCCTGAATAAGCATGCCATTGTCTAGATGTACCACAGTTTACTTATCCATTCACCTACTGAAGGACATCTTGGTTGTGTATAAATTTTAGCAATTATGAATAAAACTGCTATAAACATCCATATGCAGGGATCTTTTTTGTGTGTGTGGACATAAGTTTTCAGCTCCATTGGGTAAATATCAAGGAGCATGATTGGTGGATCATAGTAAGAGTATAGTTTGGTAAGAAACCACCAAACTGTCTTCCAAACTGTTTGTGCCATCTTGCATTCCCACCAGTTAAGTATGAGAGTTCCTGTTACATATCCTCACCATCATTTGTTGTCAGTGGTCTGGATTTTGGCCATTTTAATGGGTGTGGAGTGAGTACATATTTTTTTGGTCTGCTCTTTAATAGACTGGACAGCAAGGAACAATGTTTCTTGATTGTTTTCGTATCTGCAGCCTTGAGTGCAAGATGGATGGTCAGGAAATGTCTGTGAAATGAAGATCTGTATGGATGCCTGTGACTACGTCAGTCCTAATACAGTGATCAAAGGCATGGTTATAAAAATAGAGACTTTGAGGCTCGGTTTTTATGAGATGACTCTACAGTCACTTAGCAGACATTTGTCTAACACAGGCTTAAAAGCAGTTAATCAAAACAATGAGAAAATAGATGAGTAGGCAGACTTAACCACTGAAGATTCTGAAGTGGGTTTAGAAGTTTTAAGCAGATTATTATAAAGAACCAGTCCTCATAAAGCACAAAATTCATTTTTATGAAGGGCAATCAGTCCAGTGAACAATGAAGCTCTGCCCACATACAAGTAAAGCCAAACCAAACCAAAACAAAATTTTGTCATAAGCACTCTTAAAAAGTAAGCTTATGAGGTTAGAAAACTAGTTTAATCCTCAAGTGGTACGTAGAATATATTCTGAACACAAAGAACTAAGGAAAATGTATTGAGAAGAGAGAATGCTCCAGTATTTTTAAAAGGGTAGACAGTTATCCCAAAACATATTAATTCCCACTTAATGGAAAAGAGAAACATCAGTAAGAGAGAATAAAGGAAGGAGAAAATGGAGGGAGGGGGGGTAGAGAGAAGAAAAGGAGGGGGCCATAGAGAGAGGGGCAGGAGAGATAAGAAGCCAAGAGTAAGAACCTGAAGTGGCTAACTAGCTACCCTTTAGCTTTAGTTTCAATAGCTGCTTTATCTAGGTCAGAATATAAATCCTCTTGCCTAGAGATATGCACTTATTGGAAGGAACCTTTGGCAGTGTTTTCAGTTGTATTGATTGAACCCTTAGTTTCATAGTTTTCAAAATAGAATAAAGGCTATGTATATGTTCCTATTTTGTATTTTGAAATTGAGACTAGAACCAGAATTTCTGATGTTTCTCAGTTAAAATCCTGAATCATGTTATTTTTTTAAAGATTTTATTTATAATTTTTAGAGAGGGGAAGGGAGAGAGGCATAGAGGGAGAGAGACATCAATATATGTATGGTTGCCCTTCACGTGCCTACAGCTACAGACCTGGCTGGAGACCTGGCTTGCAACCTGGTTATGTGCCCTGGCTGGGAATCAAACCAGGGACCTTTCGGTTTGCAGGCTGGCACTTTATCCACTGTGCCACCATTCAGGGCTTCTTTTCTTTTTTAATCTCATCTCCATTATACCCTAAAGGACTTCAATTGATCCTGTGGCTTTAAATACTATCTATATGCTGATGACTCTCAAATATATAGTATCTATAGCTCTGATCTTTCCCCTAAATCACCAGAGCCATGTATCTAACTGCCTATTCATCTTTTCCCCTTGGATGTTTAGTCAGGCAGCTGAAACCGAATCATCCAAACTGAACTCTTGCCCACCATCTCCAGGCCTCATAAACAATTATCCAGTCACCAATGACAAAAGAATAGAAGCATCATCCTGTGATACTCCGTACTTAGTCTATCAGTAAATCCTATTAGCATCCCCACTGCTATCAACTTGATCCAAGTCACCCTCAACTCTAGCCTCGATTACTGCTTCTCCCCTTCTGTCCTATACAGAGTAGCCTTTTAAAGCATAAGTTATATTTTCTAAAGGTAAAATGAGAAAAATAAATAGGCACGTGGTGTAAATAGGTAAATAGGCCTGTGAGATCATCTAAACTTTTCTGCTTCCTATTGTATTGGTCTTGCTATTTCTAGGACTACTAAGCTGCTTCTCATCTCAGAGCTTGTGAAGATGCTGTTCCTTCTATCTGGAAAGTTCTTCCCCTATACTTTCACCTGGCTTTTTGCCTCATTTTGTTGAGGTTCTTAATGTAACTTTCTCAGAGAGGCATTCCCTGACCGCCTTATCTAAAATGAGCTCCGTTCTTTCATATTATCCTGCTTTATTTTTCTTTGTAGAACTTATAATTATCTGATATGTTTATTGTCTGCTTCTCATATCAAAAAATTAATTCCAGGGAGAGCAACGGGGGGGGGGCAAATGGGACAACTGTAATAGAACAATAATTAATTAATTTTAAAAATTAATTCCAAGAGAGAAGGTTCTTTCCCTTGTTCACTGCTATAACCCCAGTACCTGGAACAGCACCTGGCAGGTACTAAGCTTCCAAAAATGATTGTTGACTAATTAATACATGAAGGAAATATTTCCATGCTTTTGTTAGCATTCTTTTCCATAACTGATGGTACTATATATGATATAATACCATGTTACCACATGCTCATAATCTATATCTTATGGATATGAAAAAATATACTGGCAGAATAACTTTGAAGTAATATAAAAGCTTTTTTTAAAATTTTGTGTTCTGTTCTGATTTAGTGTGGAGGCCGTGAAACACATTCTATTATTTACTTCTGAAGCTGTTACACGAAGTGAATGTTTTGGGTACACAGTGTTTGCTTGCTAACAAGTATTTGAGAGCATCTGGGAGTGGGGAGAAGGGTGTAGATAAAAAAAATTGTTTTATTAATTCCAGAGCAGTTGAGAATTTCAAGATATTTTCCAGCTGTGACTGCATTTTCAGAGAATGTAAGGCACATTTAATATTTTTTTAAAAGATTTTGTTTATTACCCTTCAGAGAGAGGGGAAGGGAGAGAGGAAGAAAGAGAGAGAAACATCAATATATGGTTGCCTTTCACCTGCCTCCAGCCACAGACCTGGCTGGAGACCTGGTTTGCGACCTGGTTATATGCCCTGGCTGGGGAATCAAACCAGCGACCTTTGGGTTTGCAGGCCGGCGCCTTATCCACTGTGCCCACCAGCCAGGGCTCACATTTAATATATTTTTAAAAATTTTATTGTTGTTGTATTACATCCATCCCCTTTTTGCTCCCCTCTGTCCCCCTCCCCACCCACCCATTCCCCCCAAAGTCAATCCCACCTGTTGTCCATGTCCATGGTTCCTTTATACTAGGTTCTTGTCTAAGCTGCTCCCCTTTCTTGCCTCTACCTCCCCCCTCCCCCCGTAATATTTAATAACAGTTTGACCTGGGTTAAGGAATGAATGGCATGGGGGGATTTTTAATTTTTTAAAGTATTTTATTTATTTTTAGAGAGAGGGGAAGGGAGCGGAGAAAGAGAGGGGGAAAAAACACTGATGTGTGAGAAAAACATTGATTGGTGCCACTCAGAACACCTGAACTGGGGACTTGACCCACAACCCAGGCATGTGCCCTGATTGGGAATCAAATTGGTGACCTTTTGGTTTTTAGGACTATGCTCAACATACTGAGCCACACCTGTCAGGGCGACCTGGGGAGATTTTTAAAAGGTCTGTAAAAACCTGTTGCTGGTATGTTGGATGCCATTGTGAACTAAGAAAACTCTACTCAGATTAGGAACAGATTCTGAAATGTGTAAAGTACTTTGTGAATTAACACTCTTAACCTGGCAGTTACTATATTAGTTCAATCCTGAATTCTCTAGCTTTGACAGTGCATCATGAAATTTGTTAGCTGAATGAATTCAGGATGTCATACAGGAAGCCATCTAAAAAAGAATTAGGGAATAAGATGACTATGTTATACAAGATGTATTGAACACATTTTATAAATATCAATAAAAATGTTAATATGTAATGTTGGCAGGGACACAAATAAAGCAAATAAAGCCCATGTTATATATAACTGGATGTTAAAGTGATATTTGTTTAAAAGAAATCCTATCTGTATTTCATTTTTGTACAGTGGTTTCTATCATTCAATATATGCCTAACTTCTTTGTGTATTTTAGTGGGAAATGACTTTATACCACTTGACTAATGGTGAGCATAATGAATCTATTTGACTAAAAGTCTTTTCGTGTTTGAAAATACACAGTCATCTTCATCATTCTTTATAAAGTACTCTACTGCAGGATATAATATTTTCTAATTGCTTTCTAAATTAGAATTGACTCACCACCAGTTCATAGGCTGAGTGTACTATTATTGAGTCATGTATTGATCTCAGGATGTCATCAAACTTTAAGATCTGGCAGGTTCCATAAGTGTTGATTATGATGCTGAGTCATGGTCATTCTCTACAAGCCCTGCAGAGACATTTGTATATGTTGAATGGCCTCCTTCAAATAAAATTAGTTATTCTGGAAGCCAGTTCTTTTGAGTCACATCCGGAAACTGTTGCTAGATACCCAGCAGACTGAGGAAACGAAATAATACCACAGGGATAACTATGTGAGAGGAAATTGAGCTTTACCAAGGTAAAATTAGTTGAAAAGCAGTGTTGTATATTAAAAATGAGCAGAGTTTTTAGAATCAGATATGAACATCTTTTCTTGCTCTAGTTTTATGACCTTGAGTAATTTACTTAAACTTTTTGAGCTTCAAACTACTCAGTTGCAATATTAAGTTAGTAATAATAGTAACCATAGCCCTGGCTGGTGTGACTCAGTGGATGAGCACCAGCCTGCTGAACTGAAAGGTTGCTGCCTGGGTTGCAGGCCAGGTCCCCAATTAGGGGGTGTGTGAGAGGCAACCAACTGATGTTTCTCTCACACATCTATGTTTCTCTCCTTCTCTTCCTCCCTTCCCCTCTCTCTAAAAAGAAAGAAATTAAAAATAATAGTAACCATCAATGTTGGTGAGACTTAAATGACCTATCCATATTAAGCATCTGGCACAGAGCTTAATAAACTGGTAAGAATTTAATAAACTATAGTCCATATTATCATTATTTTCTAAATTCCCTGACAAATTTGGTGCTAGAGCTCAGATCTGGTCAGTGCCTTCTTGTGTAAGACCATATACAATTGTCATTTCACACACAAACAACATTTAAGCCTTTGTGATCACACTACATTTTTTTCTTTTCTGAAGCTCTACTTATCTATTTTCCAATTTTCCTTTTCTCTAAGCCCTATTTTAATTGCTTTGGCTGATATTTTTCATATTTCAAATGATGTGAATGGGAAGTGTTAAATTTTATAACACTGATTTCTTTGCCTTTTTTATGATTTCTTTTTTACTTTAATTTTATTGTTGTTGTGCTATATTTATCCAGTTTTTCCCCCACTGCTCTCCTCTACCTCACCCTCCATCCCCCCTCCCATAGTCAATCCCACATGTTGTCTATGCCCATGGGTCATCCATGGTAGTTGCTTGACTAAACTGTTATCCTTCTTTGCCTTTTTCTCCTCCTCTCCCTCCCCTCTGCACATTGGAAGTCTGTTCCTTATATTCGTGTCTCTGGTTCTGTTTTGCTTGTTTGTTTTGTTCATTAGCCTCCTGTACTGGGTGAGGTCATATGGTATTTTTCTTCTGCTGACTGGCCTATTTCACTCAGCATAATACTCTCCTGTTCCATCCATGCTGTTGCAGAAGGTAGGACTTTTGTCTTTCTGCTGTGTAGTATTCCACTGTAACACTGACTTTTTAATCCCCCCCCAAATAACCTACAATTTTAAAAACCTTAAAGTAGTATAAATAATATACTCATACTTCTTTTAGGTGGTTTTTAAATTGTTTTAAAATTTTATTTATTTATTTTTAGAAAGAGGGGAAGGGAGGTGGAAGGACAGAGAGAAACATCAATATGCATGTGAAACATTGATTGGTTGCCTCTTGCAGTGCCCTCATAGGGGATCAAACCCACAACTCAGGCATGTGCCCTGACTGGATCAAACCCACAACTCAGGCATGTGCCCAACCTTTTGCTTTGCAGTATGATGCCCAACTGAACTATACCAGTCAGGGCTAGGTGGTTTTTTAGAAGCCACTTTCGTAACATTGAAAAAGTCTATTCCTCATATTCTAACACATAATTATTTGCCTCTGCAACTTTGTAATTGCTTTTATAAATAAAAAAAGAACCTGTGGTCATTTCTGATACTTTGGAAGAATCTTTTGTTTTTCTTTGTTAAGGTAAAGAAAAATCTTTTCTACAAAACCGTATTAGGTAGGTGACTAGACTATTAGCTTTACAACATTTTAATATTCTTTTCTTTTTTAACTTTCCTTTCAGTGCAGATTATACCAGCTGAGTGATCTTGTACAAGTTACATCACTCCTTTAAGCCCCAGTTCTACTGATTGTAAATGTGCAACACCAACGTTATACAACTGAAGATTTCCAAAAAATTCAGTAAATTCTTTGTAAACTATAAAAAAGTGAAAGAAATGTAAAAATTATATTAGGACCAAGAATAGCAGTAAAGGTAGATAATGGATCAACAAGAGAGTAGAAGTTGGAGTTTAATATTAAGTGCCTAGTTATCTGCTACCAGGTTAACTTTGCTGAATTAGTAGGGAAAAAATGTGTAGGTTGGCACAAGTTATTTTCAAGTTTTTGCTTAGTGGCTAGGTGCTCAGAAGCAAACTCCTTTCAAGCATACAGAGCAGTGTACTATTCTCATAGCACTTTCACATACACTATCTCACTTAATCTTCAACACAAATCTTTCAGGCTGTCATTACCTTCATTTTTTAGTTGGAAATGGAGTTATAATTTTCCTCTATGCACATTAACAGTTGAGGCAGGGCTGAAAATCAAGTTTACTTATAACATTGTGCCTTTTATTATAAGAGGCTCCTTAGATGTATATCTGTTAGTTTATCCAATGATTAGTTAGTCCTGTAAACTTTTGTAACAACTTTCTGTGATTCTAAGTTTGCTTTAGATGGCTTTTAGCCTCACCCATAACTTCACCTATCTTGTGGTCTATGGAGTCTGTATCCAGGCCGCTGCTGTTTTTGGATCACCTACTTTTTTTTTTTCAGTGTACTTGATTCTTAGACAGGAAGGGAACTATTAGAGATTATAATTCATATCTCTACAGTGGAAAGGAGGAAAAAAAGAGGGCCTGTGATAATTGCCTATGATAATCTATTTCTTGAGAAATCATATTATTGGTAAGTACCTGGAGTTTCTCCAATAATGCAAGGATTATCCCAGCCAACTCTTAGAGAACAGGATTATATAGCATGGTTTTAAAGAGGTAGGGAAGTAAGGCTGAAAACAAGAAATAGTTTTAGGCTTGCCTTTGCAAAGGAGTGTCTTGTCTCAGTGGGAAACTGTCTAAGCAATAGTATTAGGTGAAACTGAGTGGATAGAAACCAGAAGCTGACTTCCACATTGATCTAAGGTATGGAAAATGCCCACTATAGTATTTTGAGGGTTGTCTTCTAGGGTTCTGTCAGACTATCTGGATTCAAATCTAAACTTCACCATGTATGGTCTGTGTGACTTGTGGGAAATTGTTTTATTTGTCTATGTCTCAGTTTATGGTATTTAAAATGGGAATAAAATGAGTATACATATATACCAAAGGCTGACTATATTACATGAGATAAGATATATGAAGTGCTTAGTACAGGGCAGTACCTGAGCTGCTGTGAATGCTGAATAAATAGTAGGAGGTATAATTATTATTACAGATATTATGTATGACTGTTGTTACTTACACCTTGTTTATTAGACAAGATTAGTTGGAATAGTATCTGGCAAAAAATAGGTGCTTAATGAAACTTTATTATATTATTACTCTACCAAAATGTCATGATGATGAAACTGTGTGGTGGATTGATGGTTTGGTTAGTGACAATAAGTTGAGAAAGGTTCAGGATGAAGGTTCTGGTAAGATATGTACAGGACAGATATCTTCAAACAAGAAAATGTATTTGCTAGTCAGAGGAAAGGGCTCAAGAGAGTGTTTTCCAGTTCTAGATGTGCCACCAATAAGTTGTGTGAGCTTGGACAACTCATTTTCCTTTCCAGGTATTTCTTTCTTTCTTTCTTTCTTTCTTTCTTTTTTAATCTATTTTAAATTTCATTTATTATTTATTTATTTATTTTTAAAAAGATTTTTTATTTATTATTTTTCAGAGAGAAGGGAAGGGAGAGAGGCAGAGAGGGAGAGAAACATCAAGTATGGTTGCCTTTCACCTGCCTCCAGCTATGGACTGAGCTGGAGACCTGGCTTGCAACCTGGTTATGTTGCCCTGGCTGGGAATCAAACCAGCAACCTTTGGGTTTGCAGGCCGGCACCTTATCCACTGTGCCACCAGCCAGGGCTATCTAGGTATTTCTTCATTTAAAAAAAATAAGAAGCTAAGATCAGATAAGTGGTTATTAACTGTGGGTTGGGGGTGGGGAGTGCATCAGAAACTGTTTTAAATCTTGTATATCTGCATTTCCATTCCTCATATTCCTTTTGTCTTTAGAGCCTCCCCTCTACACCCTGCCTTGTGAAAATTCTATCCTTCTTGGTAACCAAATTGTATGTTTGTGACATAGTCTTTCCCATAAGTCATCCTGGCAGCTGCCCAGCTGGCTGCCTGCTGAGCAGCCCTGCACCAGGAATAGACAAGAGTTATACACAGTAACTGTGCTATTCACTCAGTTTTTATTAAATGCAGGTTCACTCAAAGTAGAAAATCAACCTGCATTAATATCCTACTCACCCTCTAACAATCTAAGATAAATATAACATACACACACAGAGCAATCAATGGGGGATAACAAACTTGAGTCCCAGAGGACAGACAGCACAGTGGGCAAGGAAGTTGTCAACATCTTGCAAGGAAGGATCTCCAGAGCCAGGTGGACAGCAGGGCAGGCAAAGTCCTCAGTCCAGCAGAGCAGAGCCTCCAGCAGCCAATGCCAAGGGAGATGAGCGTGGCATGGAGCAGTACTCTGGTGTGTGGAGCTCAGCTGTCTCAGCAGTGATCTGCCACCTGCCTCAATTATAGTTGGAAAGTGATGTACTCCTCCACCCTTCTGGGTCTTTTAGATAAATGTCTTGGCACCCCTGATGCCAAGTGTGGAATTTGTCCAGGAACCTATGGGTGGTACATGGCTGTTCTGCTTGACACCCTTGCCGGCAAGAGTGGAATTTCCCTAGGAGCCTATCTATGGGTGGTCCCACTCGACAGATGTGCCTATTCTGATCAAATATGCAGATTTCTTAGCTGTGTCTCTTTGCCAGACATGTCTGCTTTGACCATGTGGACAAATATCTTGAGTGTGCTCCCTTAATAGATGTGTCTAGAGTGATTTAGGAAGTTTCCTTCTCAAACCAAAGTATTATGGCTGACTGACAGCTATTTTAGTTGACATGAGTGACTCCACTTTGTTCCATATTCTTTTTGTTTACCTTGATCGGACCAATGCCATTTTATCAGTCCTGCTCTCCGTATATAACCCTGGCCAGGTGATTCAGTTGATTAGTGCATCATCCCATACATCAAAATGTTGTGAGTTCCATCCCCCGTCAGGGCACATACCAAGGTTGAGGGTTTGATGCCTGATTGGGGCATGAATGAGAGACAACTTATCAATGATTTTCTCTCACATCTCTTTCTCTCTTTCTCTCTCTCTCTCCTCTTTCTAAAATCAATTAACATATCCTGGGGTGAGGATTTAAAAAAAGAATATAAAGCACAATATTGCACTAGTGATAATTCTGTAACCTAGTGGCCAAGGAAATAATTGCCTTTGTGTTCATTTGGATAAGGAAGTCTAGGTGGGGACTGGAGGTATAATTCAGGGACTTCTTTCATGGGTTTATAGATAAGTGAGTCAGAAAGCCAGCTACCCCATTTCCTGCCTTTGCTTGAATATATTGGGCTGATCCAGGAAATATTACTTGATAGCGTGAGTCAAGCTTCAGTAGCTTATGCATAGAATAGGAGCAAGTGATTTTTTAACTCTTTACTTAGCATTTATGCTATACATGACAGAGACGTATGAAATATTTAAGGACAGATTGATAAGGGAAAGAGAACTTTAAGATCTGTCTGTAAGCATTTTAAGGGAAGTCTGATTGTCTTCATCTTTATAGGTAGTACAAATGGATTTTTCTTTGTCAGACTATTGTCTTGAGTCCAAAAGGACTAGCATGGCTATCTCAATCTAAGAGAGTAGCTCTGTGAAAAATCTGTGATCTTATGTTAACCAAAACTATCCATTACTTACTTAGAGATCTTTAGAACAATGGGCTGGCAACTGGGTAGGAAGGAATTGAGGAGAGATATTTATTGAACCTCAGTAAGAGAAATGGCATCCTCTTCCAATTTTTCTGAGGTCTAAAAAATAGCATGTTGTTGATTCAGCCTGGTTAGCTACTTGAAGGAAGAAAAGCTTTCATAATCCTTAGTCAAACATGTGGGATTCAGCATAGCAGGGTGGAAGTGCATTGGACTGGGAATCATATCTCTATCCTTTCCCAGCTTTGTCACTAACTTGCTGTGTAATCTTGGACAAGTCTGAGTTTTACTTTCCAGTATATAAAGGATTGGATAAGCATTGACTCCAGTATACTAGCTGTCTCTAACAGCTTGACTCCAAGATTCTATTATGTAATAATTGAAGCCTACCAACATTAGAACATTGCACATTCACCAGGTAAGATAAAGAGGGTGGGGCAGGGAGAGAGGGTCTCTTATGCTCAACTAATTTACATAGGAGAAAAGAAAGGTTGTTCCTGAATGTTGGGGTAAGTGAACTTTAATCCTTAACTTCCTATGAAATGGTTGGTTCCAGAAATATACACTCAAAGAGAAGTGTAGAACTTTGAATAAGTAGTAATTTTCCTTTGAAGGGAGAGTGTTTTTTAATTTAATTTAATTAATTTTTGTTGTTATTCTATTACAGTTTTCCCAATTTTCCTACTTTGCTCTCCTCTGCCCAGTACACCCCTGTTTCCACAATCTCCACATGTTTTTAATGGAATTCATTGGGGTGACGTTGGTAAATAAAACTGTTTCATTTTTTTAAAAATTTTTTTACAGTTCTTTTAAAAAATTTTTACAATTCTGTAATACATCATCTATATATTGTATTGTGTGTTCACTTTACCAAGTCACTTATGCTCCCTTTACTGTCTTCTAACCCCCCTCATCCCATTTCCTTCTGTTAATCACCATACCTTTGTCTGTGCCTATGAAGGTTTTTCTTTTACTCAATCCCTTCACCTTTTTCACCTAACCCTCCAACCTTCCTACCCTTTGACAGCTGTCAGTCTGTTCTCTACCTATGAGACTGTTTCCATTTTGTTTGTTAATTAACATTGTTCATTAAATTGCACATATAAATGAGATCATATGGTACTTGTCTTTCTCTGACTGGTTTATTTCACTTAGCATAATACTCTTCAAGTCCATCTATGTTGTCTCAAAGGGTAAGAGTTCCTCTTTTTTATAGCTGAGTAGTATTTCATTATATAAATGTACCACAGCTTTTTTATACACTCATCCACTGATGAGCACTTGGGCTGCATCCAAATCTTGGCTATTGTAAATAATGCTGCAATGAACATAGAGGTGCTTATATATTTTTGAATTAGTGTTTCAGGTTTCTTTGGATATATTCCCAGAAGTGGGATTGCTGGGTCAAAAGGCAGTTCCATTTTAAATTTTTAAAAAATTGTTATTGTTTTATAACATCCATCTCCTTTTCTCTCCCTTCTGTCCCCTTCCCCACCCACCCAACAAAGTCAATCCCACTTGTCCATGTCCATGGTTCTTCCATATTAGTTTCTTGATTAAACTGCTCCCCTTCTTTGCCTCTTCATTTTAATTTTTTTAAAGAAACTCTGTACTGTTTTTCATGGTGGCTGCACCAATCTGTATTCCCACCAACAGACCACTAGGGTTCCCTTTTCTCTATACTCTCCCCAGCACTTGTTTGTTGATTTATTGACGATAGCCATTCTGACAGGTGTGAGGTGATATCTCAGTGTGAAAAGAGTGTTGGGTTTTGTTTTGTTTTGATCAAGGAGGTATGTAGAGAAATGAGTCCTTTAAGTTTTTATCATAAATGCTGTATTCTTTAAGGATAAAAAGATGATTAAATTGTATTCTGTGGCAGTGAAGTACTGTTTTGAGAGAGGGCTAATAAGTTCAGATTTTCCCTATAGAAAGGTTATTCTGGCTGTATGTGGTGAAGAATAGTTTGGAGGCAGGAAACACTAGATAAGGAGACACTTGAAGAAAAGACCCTCAATTTAGGAAGTGGTGAAGACAATTGAGAGATTAGATGGGAGAGGGAGAAGTTGAGGAATACTCTCAGGTTTCTGGTTTGGGCAATTAGGAAGACGGTGATGCTGTTTACTGATACAGAAAACACAGGAAAGACAGATAAGAAAGTAGAAGATAATGATTTAATATTTATGAAGAAATGAAACAGAGTTCTGAGTTATTTGAGGTTTGGTGTAGGTTCTGAGAATTCTCAGTAACTGTTAGATAACTTTAAAATACTTTTTATTTCAGAAAAGATTATAACTCTGTATTTTCTTCGTTGCTGGGGGGAGGATTTCTAACGGAGACTGATGATGTCATAATTCTCCCCTGTGAACCAATAAGAACACTCTGGTGGATCTGGTTCCGTCTCCAGGCAGAAGGCATTTTAAGTCATCCCCACCTGGCCACAGCTGTGATGTATAGAAAAGTATGGGGACATGGGTGGTGAAAGGTTACTGGTTTTTGTTTGTGTTGCTTTGATTTTACTTTTAGAAGATGGATGAGACTATAATCATCCCTTTCCAATTATATTGGTTCCAGATGTGATTTCATTCTTTGTTCATGGTTTAGTGGGGCGCAATTTTCCCAAGTCTTGGTAGAAAGCATGCAGAGAGTTCCCAAATGTATTTTCTTTTATTTATTTATTTATATTTAATTTATTATTGTATTACAGTTGTTTCATTTTTTTCCCTCATTGCTCTCCCCTGTTTCCCTTCCCCTCTTCCACAGTCAATCCTCACCTCCTTGTCCATGTCCATGGGTCTTTCACATTAGCTCCTTGACTAAACCCTGTCACTTCCCTCCCCACCTCCCTTCCTCCTCCCTCTCCCTCCCCTTCCCTTCTGGCCACTGTCATTCTGCTCCTCTTTTGTTTCATGTCTCTGGTTTCATTCTGCTCATCTGTTTGTTTTATTTGCTAGTCTCTTGTATTAGGTGAGATCATAAGGTATTTGTCTTTTGCTGCTTGCATTATTTCACTAAGTATAATATTCTCCAGCTCCAACCATGCTATTGCAAAAGGTAAGAGTTCTTTTTTTCTGCTATGTAGTATCCCATTGTGTAAATGTACCACAGTTGTTTGATCCTCTCGTCTACAGACGGGCACATAGGCTGTTTCTAGCACTTAGATATTATAAATAATGCTGCTATGAACATAGGGTGCATAGGCTCTTCTAAATTGGTGTTTCAAGTTTCTTTGGGTATAGACCTAGCAGTGGAATTGCTGCACCAAAGGGCAGTTCCATTTTTAGGTGTATTTTTTATTTTTTTGTTTTTTTAGGAAATTCCATACTATTTTCCATAGTGGCACCAGTCTGCATTCCCACCAACAGTGCACCTGAGTTCCCTTTGCTTCACATTCTTGCCAGCACTTGTTTATTGATTTGTTAATGGTGGCCGTTCTGACAGATGTGAGATGGTACCTTATTGTGCTTTTAATTTGCATCTCTCTGATGGCTACTGATGTTGAGCATTCTTTCATATGCTTATGGGTCCTTTGTAGGTTCTCCTAAAAAAAGTATTTATTTAGGTTCTTGCCCATTTTTAAATTAGATTGTCTTCCTGGTAGAGTTGTATAGTTCTTTATATATTTTTGAGATCAAACCTTTGTCTGAGGTATTATTAGTAAATATGTTTTCCCATACAGATCTTTCTCTTAGTTTGCTGAAGTTTTCTTTAGCTAAGCAGAGACTTTTTATTTTGATGTCGTTCCATTTGTTTATTTGTTCCTTTATTCACTTAGCCCTTGAAGAGGTATTGGTGAAATATTGCTGTGTGGAATATTTGAAATTTTGCCTCCTATGTTTTCCTCTAGGGTTTTTATGGTGGCACAGCTTATGTTTAAGACTTTTGCCCATCTTGAGTTCATTCTGGTGTATGATGCAAGTTGGAGGCCTAGTTTCATTTGTCTGCATGCTCCTGTCCAGTTCTCCCAATACCGCTTGTTGAGGAGGCTATTGTCACTCGATTTTATGCTCCTTTCCCCTTTGTCAAAAATTATTGAACCATAGAAACCTGAATTTATTTCTGGGCTTGCCATTCTGTTCCATTGATCTATATGTCTATTTTTATGCCAGTACCAGACTGTTCTGATTTAAATGGTTTGTAATATAGTTTGATATCTGGTGTTGTGATTCCTTCTACTTTGTTCTTTTTCCTCAGGATTGCTGAGGCTACTCGGGGTCTTTTCTGACTGCATATAAAATTTTGAAGTATTTGATCTAAATCTGTGAAATATATTTTGGTATTTTAATAGGGATTGCAGTGAATCTATAAGTTGCTTTGGGCAGTATGGCCATTTTAATTATGTTAATTCTTCCCATCCATGAACATGGTATATGCTTCCATTTGTTTCTTCCTTAATTTTCTTCTTCAGTGTTCTGTAGTTTTCTGAGTTCAGGTCTTTTTCCTCCTTGGTTAAGTTTATTCCTAAGTGCTTTATTTTTCTTGTTGCTATAGTAAATGGGATTTGTTTTCTAGTTTCTCTGTCTGATGTTTCATTGTTGGTGTACAAAAATGCCTCCAATTTTTGGATACTCACTTTGTATCCAGCAATTTTGCCAAATTCAGTTATTAGGTCCAGTAGTTTTTGGGTGGAGTCTATAGGTTTTTCTGTGTACACTGTCATGGCATCTGCAAATAATGACAATTTTACTTCCTCTTTTCCAATTTGTATACCTTTGATTCCTTTTTTTTGTCTTATTGCTGTGATTAGAACTTCCAAAACTATGTTGAATAGAAGTGGAGAGGGTGGACACCTTTGTCTTATTCCTGATCTTAAGCTGGAAGGCTTTTAGCTTTTGCCCATTGAGTATGATGTTGGCTTTAGGTTTCTCATATATGGCCTTTATTATGTTGAGGTGCTCCCTTTATTCCCACTTTGCTGAGCATCTTTATCATAAATGGGTGCTATACTTTATCAAAAGCTTTTTCAGCATGTATTTTTATGATCACATGGTCTTTGTCTTTCACTTTGTTCATGTGATATATTATGTTTATTGATTTGTGAATATTGTACCATCCTTGCATCTCTGGCCTG
This sequence comes from Noctilio leporinus, assembly GCA_004026585.1. NCBI lineage: Eukaryota > Metazoa > Chordata > Mammalia > Chiroptera > Noctilionidae > Noctilio > Noctilio leporinus. Next base: position 68,423 of record PVIW01005356.1, read on the forward strand.
AATCCCACTTGATCATGGTGTATGACCTTTTTCTTTTTAATATTTTATTTATTATTTTTAGGGAGAGGGTAAGGTAGAAAGGCAGAGAGGGAGAGAGACATCAATGTGTGGTTGCCTTTCACCTGCCTCCAGCTATGGACCTGGATGGAGACCTGGCTTGCAACCTGGTTATGTGCCCTGGCTGGGGAATCGAACCAGCCACCTTTGGGTTCACAGGCCAGCACCTTATCCACTGTGCTACCAGACAGGGCTCACTGTGCTACCAGACAGGGCTTGATCTTGTAAATGCATTGCTGGATCTGGTTTGCCAATATTTTGTTGAGAATTTTAGCATCTATGTTCATCATCAGTATTGGCCTTTAGTTTTCTTTCTTTGTGGTGTCCTGGCCTGGGTTTTTCTCCCATTGCTCTCCCCTGCCCCACCCTCCCTGTTCCCTCTCCTGTAGTCAATTCCCACCTCATTGTCCTTGACCTGGTTTGGGATTAAAATAATACTGGCTTCATAGAAAGAGTGTGGGAGTCTTCCCTCTTGGATTTTTTGGAATAAATTGGGAGTTCTTCCCTAAATGTTTAGTAATATCCACCTGTGTAGCCATTCGTTCTGCAGCTTTTGTGTGCTGGGAGTTTTTGATTACTGCTTCAGTTTCAATAGCTGTCATTAGTCTCTTCAGGCTTTCTGCTTCTTGATTCAGTTTAGGAAGATTATATACTTCCAGAAATTTGTCCATTTCACTCAGGTTGTCAAATTTCTTGCCATATATCTGATCATAGTAATTTCTTACAGTCCTTTTTATTTCAGTGTCATTAGTTGTGATTTTTCCCCTGTCCTTTATGATTTTTTTTTTTGGGGGGGGGCCTCTCTCTTTCTTTCTTGATGGGTCTGGTTAAAGGCTTGTTGATTTTGTTTATCTTTTCAAAGAGCCAGCTCCTGGATTTATTGATCCTTTGAATTATATTTTTAGTCTCTACGTCATTTAATTATGCTCTGATTTTGATTATTTCCTTCCTTCTACTTGCTCTGGGCTTTGTTGTTGTTCCTCTAATTCTTGTAACTTTATAGTTAGGTTGTTTGTATGAGCTTCTTCTAACCTTTTTAGGTAGGCCTGTATTGCTATGAGCTTCCCTCTCAAAACTTTCTCTGTGACCCATAGATTTTGGGCTGTTGTGTGTTCATTTTCATTTGTTTCTAGAACTTATTAATTTCTTCTTCAATCTCATTGTTAACCCAATTACTATTTAATAACATGTTATTCAGTCACCATGAATTTGAATGTTTTTGTGCCTTTTCCTTGAGGCTATTTCTGGTTCCAAGCCATTGTGATCTGAGAAGATGCTTGCTATAATTGCAATTTTCTTATATTTGTGGAGGTTTGTTTTGTGTCCTACCATGTGGTCCATCTTTGAGAATGTTCCATGTGCATTTGAAAAGAAAGTGTATTTTGCTTCCTTGAGGTGAAAAGTTCTATATATATATATATATATATATATATATATATATATCAGTTAAATCCATTTGATGTAGGGTGTTGTTCAGTACCATGATATCATTGGTGTTTATTTGTGTGGAAGATCTGTCCATTGTTGATAATGGAGTGTTAAAATCCCCCACTATGAATGTGTTGCTGTCGATGTCCTTTTTGAAGTCCTCCAAAATTTTCTTATATATTTGGGTTCTCCTATGTTGGGTGCATATATGTTTACAATGGTTTGTCTTCTTGATGGATTGTTCCTTTAAGTATTATGAAATGTCTTTCTTTCAATGAGCTTTGTTGTGAAATCTATTTTGTCTGATACAAGTATTGCTACCCCAGTCTTTTTTTAATGTTCATTTGCTTGAAATATTTTTTTCCCATCACTTCACTTCCAGCTTGTATAGATTGTTTGTTCTGAGGTGGATCTATTGTAGACAGCAAATATGTGGGTCTTATTTACTTATCCAGCTACCCTACTTACTTATCCAGCTACCCTAGCTAGTTGGTTGGAGCATTTAATCCATTTATGTTTAAGGTTATTATTGACAGGTGCTTATTCATTGTGATTTTCCCCCCTTTGTACCTGTATTCCTCTCTCTCTCTCCCTTCCTCCCTCTCTCCCTCTCCCTCTTTCTTCTCCTTCTCCTCCTCCTCCTTCTTTTAGAGGCCCCTTTAGCACCTCTTGTAATGCTGCTTGGTAGTGATGTATTCTTTTAGCTTTTGTTTTGGAAGGTCTTTATTTCACCCTCCGTTTTGAATGACACCCTTGCTGGGAAGAATAGTCTAAGTTGTAGGCTTTTGCTTTTCATTGTTTTAAATATTTTTTGCCATTTTCTTCTGGCTTGTAGTGTTTCTGTTGGGAAATTGGCTGATAGTGTTTTTGGAGCTCTCTTGTATGTTATTAGCTGTTTTTCTCTTGCTTCCTTTAGGATTCCCTCTTTGTCTTTGAATGCTGCCATTTTTAATTATGATGTGTTTTTGAAGTAGGACTGTTTGGGTTCATCTTCATTGGGACCCTCTGTGCTTCATGGACTTGCATCACTTTTTCTCTCACCAAGTTAGGGAAGTTTTCTGTCACTTTTTCAAACAGATTTTCTATCCCTTGCTCCTTTTCTTCTCTTTCTGGTATCCTTATGATATGGATATTATTATGTTTCATGTTGCCCAAAGCTCTCTTAAGATCTCTTTATTCTTTCAGTCTTTTTTTTTCATTTTGTTGCACTTTCTGGAATTTTTTTGGAAATTGCCCTCCAATTTGCTGATCCAATTCCCTGCTTCTTCTAGCCTGTTTTTTATTCCTTCTACTGTGTTCTTCAATTTAAGGATTGTATTCTGCATATCTTCTTGGCTCTCATTGATAGTTTCTGTGTCCTCTTTAATGCTGGTGTCATTCTCAGTAAGTTCCTTGTAGCATCCCTGGAGGTTTTTTGTAGTTTTCTTTGAGCTTGCTGATCTCATTGAGCTTGCTTATTACCATTATTTTGAATTCCATGTCTGATTGTTTGCTTGTTTCTATTTCATTTCTCAGTCTTTCTGGGGATTTCTGTGTGTGTGTGTGTGTGTGTGTGTGTGTGTGTGTGTGGTATTATTTCTTTTTCTTCCCATTTTAAGTGTCTCTTCTTGTTTGTTTCAACTTTCTTAGATTAATCTCCTTTGACTCCCTGCCTTTCTGGTGTGGACTTCTATGGGCAGAGTCCTGTGGGATTCAGTGGTGTAGTCACCTAGATTTCCTGAACTTGCTGCTCTTGGGATGCCCTTTATGTGATTTATTTGGGTATCTTGGTTGTATTTTGGATTTAGTTGGTTTGTTGCTTGTTTGCTTCTCCCATCTGTCTAGCTGATGGGGAGTCACTCTTTCCACCCTATCTGATACATTATTATTGAGCTGTTACCAAAACAGAGCCACCAGTCCAGATACCTTCAAAGATATCTTACACCCTCAATCATACTTTCTACTGCATATGAGCCTAGCTAAATACCCATACCCTCAAAGATAACCCCCACTCTTAGTCACACCCTCAGCTGCAGCTGAGTCAGTATTAATAAGAATGTAGTTTTTTTCCCCCCAATCCGCTATCTATGAATCACCGCCAAGATGCAGATTTTCATGAAAACCCTCACGGGGAAGACCATCACTCTCGAGGTTGAAACCTTTGATACAATAGAAAATGTTAAGGCCAAGATCTATAAGGAAGGAATTCCTCCTGATCAGCAAAGACTGATCTTTGCAGGCAAGCAGCTGGAAGATGGGTGTACTTTGTTTGACTACAACATTCAAAAGGAGTCCACACTTCATCTTGTGTTGAGACTTCATGGTGGTGCTAAGAAAAGGAAGAAGAAGTCTTACACCACTCCCAAGAAGAATAAGCGTAAGAGAAAGATGGTTAAGCTGGCTGTACTGAAGTACTACAAAGTGGATGAGAATGGCAAAATCAGTCACCTTCATCGGGAGTGCCCTTCGGATGAATATGGTGCTGGAGTTTTTACGGCCAGCCACTTGGACAGACATTATTGTGGCAAATATTGTCTGACCTATTGCTTCAACAAACCAGAAGACAAATAATCATATATGGATTAATAAAAGACATGAGCTAATAACAAAAAAAATAATGTAAATAGGCTAAGACTATTATAAGAGAAGAAAAACAATTGAGTAGATGGAATTATTAATAATTTTTGAGAAGTGTGAAGGAGTAGCAATGATAGCAGTGAGAAGTGGCAGGGTGATGAGAGGAAGAAAGCAAAATTTACCTCATATAGAAATGGGGGAAGAAGAATCAGAATGCAGCAAGAAAGGGCAAGTGTACAATATGAAGCTTAAGAAGAAGTTATATCCATATATATACTTAGACAAGCGTATGTACACCTATATATAGATACTGTGTGAGAGAACAGAGACCGACATGTAAAAAAACTAAAATAAGGAAGTGGAATTAGAAAAAATAGTGAATAGAAAATAATTAAAAAATAGGAACCCATTAGTGAATGTTTTACCACATCACCATCAACAATGTATGTGTCATAATTACTATAATTGGGATGGGAGTGTGAGGTAAAAAAGAGAGAAAGAGAGGTTAAGATAGGCCTGGAGGAAAGGGAAGTGATTTTGAGGTGATAGAGGGTGGCAGATTACTAAGAATGTGGGGTTAGGGCCAGTCTAGGGCAGGAAAAGACTTCAATTGGAAGTGGTAAAAGGAAAAGGCTGACAGAAGGTATAATTGAAGCAGGAACAGGGAATGCTAAGCTTTGAGATTTGAAATACCAGAACAGTGAATATTTATAAATGAGTTTGCAAAGATGCCACCCCTACCTCCCTATCCACCCTCAATGAGCACTGATTGGTCAAGGTGCAGAGAGGACAAGTGGATTTTTTGAACAGAACAAAGAATGTGTGCTGACTACTAACCAAAAAAATGGTTTTGAGAAGCTGGAGAGGGGAGAAATACTTAGAGTGGGAAACAGGAATGAGTCATAGCAGGAGGTAAAGTAGACTTTAAAACAAAAGTATGAAGAAGTTGGGTGGTTTAAGGAATTGAGAGAAGGGAGTAGTAAAATATGGGATTTGAAATACACTATAATAAAAACCCTATTTACTTAAAATGCACTAATTGCTATTAAAATGGATATATTGGAGATTCGTAATCCATATAGAAGATTCTGGTGTAACTCAGATGCTTGAGATTAGCAGAGATCTATTTCCTGTGTCTGTCTCTTTCCTTGATCAACTCTCTCTGTATCTACAATCAGGCTCTAGCCCCTTGGGGTAGTGGTGAGCAAATCCTGTGGGTGGGACTATGACTTCCAGTCAGGTTGATGTCATTAGGAGGGGAGTGGTTCTAGTGACTAATGACTACTGTAGCCTGGGGGAATGAATTGGCTCTGGGGATCTGTCCAGAGCTTCACCAGCTTCCCACCCCCCAACGTGGATCCAGGGCAAGTGAGTGCTAATGCGACCCTATGCACCCTTCCAAAAAGAGTTTTTCTCTAGTTGCTGGCCCCTCTCTGCAGAGCTGCTGAGTCCCAGCACCAACGTGGGCATGTCACTCTTTTGGTCTATACTCCAGGCCCAGCTCCACGAGTTGCAGTTTCTCACAGTCCAGGGCATTCCAGTTGATGGCTGTGGTCAACAATCTGTTCAGCAGAAATTCTGTTCTTCCATCTTCTGGTGCTTGTGCTATTTCTCTTTGCCATCTACTGCCTGGTTATCTAGCCATTGCAAAGCTACCCAAAGCTGCCCCTCAACAGAGTATCCAGTGGGACTGGACTGGGCTCTGGAGCCTCTGTGATCCAGGGGTGTCCAAAGCCCACTTGGGCTCTCGCCTTAAATTGCAGCAACTACCCAAGCTCCATGACCTCTCAAGCAATCACTCCAAAAATCCAGTGGTTTCCCAGACCCCCTCACTGTGACTTTCACTTATACACCTTCGGCACCGAATCCTCCAGCTGCTCAGAAACTGGAGCAAGTACTCCCTGTTGCTAGCTACACCACTGCCATTTTCAAGAGCCCCAAAACAAGTCCCCAAGTGTATTTTTTTAATGTTAATGTTGTTGTATTACATCCATCCCCTTTTTGCTCCCCTCTGTCCCCCTCCCCACCCACCCATTCCCCCCAAAGTCAATCCCACCTCTTGTCCATGTCCATGCCCAAATGTATTTTTGATTACATTTAGTCATTTGATTATTTGAACTAAGATCAAGTTAAAATGTTTTTTTTCTCTTTCAGAGTGGAAATTTCAAAGTATTAAATTTTAGAGAAATGGCTTTCATTCATTTGGATATCAGATGCCTATCTGCCATTGTTATTTGTACAGCATTTGGTTGTACTTTTTCTTCACACCCTGAGATAAAAGGTAAACCAACAATGGAGTAGTTTGAAAATCAGGGATACTAACTGTCTTTTTGACTTGACCTAAAAATATGCATGACACATAGATTGGAAGGAAATCTATGCACAAAAGATATGTTCAGTGCCATGTATAAGGTAACTGATGATAACAAACATTTTGTGGGATAAAAGCCAAACTGAAAGACACTTTCTAAATATTTTCTGTAGTTCTCTCTAATGAATATGTTAATTATCTACAACATCATTGCCTGATACCCAGCTAACTGAAACTTTCCTTAATGACTATTCTTAACTTCTAAGACAATTAAATTTTAAAATATATGCAGCAATTTAAAGTAAAATTTAAAATAATTATAGAATTATTAAATTATGTCTCATGAGCCCTTCTTATAACCTAAGGTACTTAGAACAATGCTTTTGACAAAGGTTTTTAACCATAAGAGTTGACACAACAAGATCGTTACTTCTTTCCCAGTGGAGGCCTTTTAAATGGGTACATGAGGATACTTCATCAAATTATTATTTGTGCCACAATTTTTTTCTGTGGATTCTTTTTTTTCACTTCAGTGTTATAAAGTATTAAAATGAACAACAGGGCAGAAATGAGAGGAAATTATTAGCAGAAAGGCAATGTGGGGCTCATAGTTTAGTACTGCTAGCTTTGCCAGCAGGAAAGTTTCTAAAATATTTGTTTTCATTGTTTTGTAAGTGATCAGATGGGGGAGCCATTGCTTCCCACTGCCTCTTCCCCCAGAATAAAAGGGGTTGTTTTCTGATGTCACTGCCTGCCACTTGTTGAATTCTTCCAAAGAGTAGCTCTGGTTTGCTATACTCTAGAAATAGTTCTAAACTTTAGTTTACTAGAGGGTTTTTGTTTTTGTTTTTAAGATTTTATTTATTATTTTCAGAGAGAGGGGAAGGGAGAGACGCAGAGAGGGAGAGAGACATCAATGTATGGTTGCCTTTCACCTGCCTCCAGCTACAGACCTGGCTGGAGACCTGGCTGGAGATCTGGCTTATAACCTAGTTATGTTGCCCTGGCTGGGGAATCAAACCAGTGACCTTTGGGTTCACAGGCTGGCACCTTATCCACTGTGCTACCAGCCAGGGCCTAGATGGTTTAATTAACCAGACTAGACCAGTAAGGTCCGCCTATTCCCCTAATTCTTAATGCCTTTATCCAGAGTAGTTTTATTTTCTATTCTCTATCCCTTTTTTGTGACTGCTATGACATATGGATATAGTAAACACTGAATTAAGACTGTTAAATTCTTGCCATTAGAGAGATTTGTATAATAAAGTGTTCCAATCATAGACCAAATTATAATCTGAATGACCACTGAGATAATTATTTGTAAATTTCTTGTTTCTATGAAAACTTAGTATCTCACTAGGAAAAGTCACATTTTGCATATGTGATTTCTTAAAAAGGGGATAACTATATAGCAGTAATCCAATTTTTACACTGTTTTCTATCTCAATGGATTTGCCTAGTCTGGATATTTTATATAAATGGACCATGCAATATGTTGTACTGGCTTATTTCATTTAGCATTATGTTCTCAAAGTTCCTCATGTTGTGGCATATATCAGTATTTCATTCCTTCTTAAGGGTGGATAATATTCCATTGTATAAATGTACTACAGTTTATTTATCCATTCATCAGTTGATGGTCATATAGACATAATCTAGATTTAGCAATCTTTGCCATTAAATACAGGAAAAACATAAAAATATTTTGATTTTATTTCAGTTGGCCCTCCTCAAGATTTTGAGATAGTGGATCCCGGATATTTAGGTTATCTCTATTTGCAATGGCAACCTCCACTGTTTCTGGATAATTGTAAGGAACGCACAGTAGAATACGAATTAAAATACCGAAACATTGGTAGTAAAATCTGGAAGGTAAGTAAAGCCTGCATTTGTGATATCAGTGTGATTATTATGAGTTTTCTTGTGATTCCTGATGTCTGTGTCCACTCTAATTCCTGTCTCTCAATAGCTAGTATTAAGATAAAACAAGCCACCACAGCTGCTGCTTTTTCTCCTGCTTTCTGTCACATCTGTTTTCACCCCATCTAATATAAAGACTACTTTTGGAACTATAGAAAAAAAAAAAACCACTTGGTCTTATGGAATATGAACTTGAAAAGTACTTATACATTTTACCATATTTTGTAGTTATTTATATACATTTTATACATACATATATATATATATATATATATATATATATATATGTATGTATACTACTAGACTGTGAATATTTTTCTCTGTGGAAATCAAGCTTTATTTATCTTCGTACTCCACAGAACACAACATGGTTCTTTGCATATATTTTAGTAAATTTTAAAAAGTTAAAGTAACTAACATGTTACTTTATTCAATATTTTAAGCTGTAAGAATATAAATAGAGCCCTGGCTGGTGGCACAGTGGATAAGGCGCTGACCTGTGAAGCCAAAGGTTGCTGGTTTGATTCCCAACCAGGGCATATAACCAGGTTGCAAGCCAGGTCTCCAGCCAGGTCTCCAGCCAGGTCCATAGCTGGAGGCAGGTGAAAGGCAACCATACATTGATGTCTCTCCTCCCTCTCTGCCTCTCTCTCTTCCCCTTTCTCTAAAAAAACATTAAAAAGAATATAAGTATACATAATTTGATTTACATATTTGGAATTTACATATTTTAAATGTATTTAAAATCTATTTTATTGATTATGCTATTAGAATTGACTCAGTTTTCCCCTTTTACCCTCCTCTGCCTGGTACCCATTTTTCCTCCAGTAATCCCACCCTTAGTTCATGTCCATGGTAAGTTCTTTGGATTCTCTCTTTCCTATACTATTCTTAACACCACCCTCACCCCCGTCTATTTTGTTTCTACCAATTACGCTTCTTGATCCTGGCACTACTTCCCCTTTTTTTCCCCTCTTCTCCCTCTCAGCTTATAACCTCCACACCTATAATTCTGTTCCTGTTCTAGTTGTTTGCTTAGTTTGCTTTGGGTTTTTTGTTTTGTTTTGTTTCTTTCCCTAGATTCAATGTTGACAGGTGTGAACTGACTGCCTTTTTAATGTTCATGGTTTTGATGTTTTTTTAAAAAATAATTCCCTTAGCCCTGGTTGGTGGCTCAGTGGATCAGCACTGGCCTGTGAACCCAAAGGTCGCTGGTTTGATCCCTAGCCAGAGCACATAACCAGGTTGCAAGCCAGGTCTCTGGCCAGGTCCCCAGTTGGAGGCAGGTGAATGACAACCATACATGGATGTCTCTCTCCCTCTCTGCCTCTCTCCCATCCTCTCACTCTGAAAATAATAAATAAAATCTTAAAAAAAAAAGTAAGTCCCTTTAACATTTTATGTAATAATGGCTTGGTGATAATTAATTCCTTTAGCTTTACCTGGCCTGGGAAGCACTTTATCTGCTTTTCCATTCTAAATGACAGCTTTGCTGGATAGAGTAATCTCGGTTGTAGGTCCTTCACTTTGGATCACTTTCCATCACTTTGAACACTTCTTGTTAGCCCCTTCATGACTGCCAGAAATCAGCTGATAGTCTTATGGGAACTCTTTTGTAGATAACTCTATTCTTTTCTCTTTCAAGGGGAAGTTCTTTTAAAATTAAAAAAAAAAAAAAATCCTGACCCAAGCACATACTCATTGATTCCAGAGAGAGGGGAAGGAAGGGAGAAAGAGAGGGAGAGGAACATTGATATGAGAGAGAAACACGTATTAGTTGCCTCTCTCATATGGGCCCCTGACCAGGGACTGAACCTGCAACTCAAGCATATGCCCTGACTGGGGATCAAGCCCATAAACTTTTGGTTTGAAGGATGACATCCAAGCAACTAAATCACACCAACCAGGGCTCAAGGAACAATTCAAATAAAACAGTTATTGAGTGACATTTTGTGTCGGGCACTCTTCCAGGCATCAGGAATACAAGGACAACTGATACATGATTTTAGTTTCTAGGAGTTCACAATTTGTCTGGCTTTCTCCTGTTACCGCCAAGATTTTCCTTTATATTATTCCTGAAGAGTTAATATGACATTTGAAAGGTGACAAATCATTTACCATGTAATATGTGCATGGTATGTGAAAATTGTCTCTTGATTTCAGGTAGGTTATATAACTCAAGTCCTGCCATAGAGCCTTTTTTCTCTTCCAGAAAAAATTTTAAATGAGATATTAACATTCAAATAATTTCATCAAATGGTATAATGAACAGAAGTGAATTCTTCCAGAAATATAACTGAGACATTGTATCAGATAATCATTAGTAATTTCTTAAATTAGGAAATCTCCAGGGTATTAATGATGTATTAACTTTATTAATGTGTATGATGCCATCACTGTTTCTAAGCTTAATTTTGTCTCGTCCTTTTATCAAACAGACCATCATCACTAAGAATCTACATTACAAAGATGGGTTTGATCTTAACAAAGCTGTTGAAGCAAAGATACATACACTTCTGCAAGGGCAATGCACAAATGGATCCAAAGTTCAGAGTTCATGGTCAGAAGCTGTTTATTGGATATCACCTCAAGGTTAAAACAAAGCTCTGCTTTCATATTTAATACTGTCAGAACAATCCATACAGGGAGTAAATCCTTCAACTCTTATACATGAGATTGGATGTACAATTGAGAGTATAGCACAAAAAGAATCCTTCCTAAGAGTGAGCTTTTTTGAACTCTTTAAATTAGCAAACATGTTTGGCAAAACCTCCATCTTATTAGGCTAATATAATTCACAGTTTTGGGGTCACATTAATAAATATGCATGTGAACATTTGCTCAAATGCTCAGCATTCTAGAATTATTAATTTGGTACTTACATATATGCTTACACTAGTACTTACAGTAAATGAGCCCTCAAAGGTTTTTGATTTCCCGTACTCCACTTACAGTGAAGTGATTTTCAACAACTTCCCTTTTGGAATATTGTTGATTATGTTGATTGCTAAATTAACTGGAGAGGTCAAAGGAAATGAAAAATACTTGTACAGTGATTTCCCAAATGATTCATCACCATGCCTTTCAAGTATTCACAGTTCATTCATTCTTTAGGAAATCTGGAAACCAAAGTTCAGGATATGAATTGCATATATTATAACTGGCAATATTTACTCTGCTCTTGGAAACTTGGCATGGGTGTCCATTTTGATACCAATTACAACTTGTTTTACTGGTAAGTGTTTTTATAAAGGAATTCCATAGTAGGAATATATCTATTAAAATTAATCCATATTAATCCATGGTATAAGTAATTGCATTTTCACTTAATTAAATGCATTATATTTTTCAGTGTTGTATTTATGATGAAGTTGCTTATAATTATTTGGGGTTTTAAATGAGAGGAAGTAGGTTTTGGCTGTGGCTTCTGGAAGACACTCTATGAATATAAGAAATATGCCCGTACTAGATTAAATTTTGCATTCTTTAGATGATGAAATTATAACCTAAACATATTGGCACATTTTATATTTCTGTTTTCTTGAAAAACAAATACCTATTAAAACTGGATAATTTTTCTGACTTTCCTGCCTTTGGTAACTATTACTGAGGCTTTTAAAGTGACAGCCATCTTGAATCTTCTATCTCCTTCATTCCTTAATTATTTCATGATAACACTGATTGTGTCCTGTCACTTCTTTACAAGGTCATACATCTGTTCTTTACTTCCCATCTCTTCTGAAGAACGCAACTTTGGGCTCAGCTCATTGCATACCTGGATGATTGCCATAGCTTCCCAAATCAAAGGTTTCTTTGCTTCCAATCTCTCCCCTTCCTATTGATACTGCACACTATAGTCAGATTATCTTCCTATACTTCAATATTCGTATGACACTCTTTTTCTCAAAAACCTCCAGTGGCTACTCATTGCCTCTAAGATAAAATCCAGACTGCCATTCAGGTCTCTGCCTCACTGTATTGCTCCCTTTCCAACGTTACCTTCTACTATCACCACTGTGAATTTTCCACTTGATTTAGACCCATTTCTACATTTTTATCACTCATGCTCTTTAATGCTTTTGTGTGCATTGCTATCTGAAATACCCTACCGCTCTCTCTTTTACCAACTCTTATTCACCTTTCTAGGGCCATCTGGTATTAAATTTCCTTAAATCTTTGCTGATCATATCAACTCCTGATCAGATTTTCTCTGAACTATTACTTATTGTCCAGATGACATTTAACTTTTTGTCTTACATATGCTTATAGACTTTGTCTCCTCTCTTAAATTGTTAAGAGATTGGTGGACATGAACTGTTTCTTATCTTTCTCTTGATTATCTCTGTACTGTATCCAGAGTGGACTATCATGAAATATTTATTAAATGAATGAAACAAATGCTGTATTTATCATTTAATAGAGAAAGTATTTTTCCCCTGCTGGAGCTGTGCTGGACCTGCAGGTCTGTGGTGAGCTGTGGATGTAGGTTTCTCTTTTGCAGGCTGGGGCTTGTTAAAGTTGTCAAAAATAAGGCCTACTTCAAGAGATACCAAGTGAAATTTAGATGATGATGAGAGAGTAAAATTGATTACCATGCCTAAAAACACGTGGTAATCCAGGATAAAAATAGGGACATCAGGCCTAAATACAGGATGATAGTGTGTATAGCCAAAAGAGATGTTATTTGTCAGATTGCTTATCGTTGTGTAGAAGGAGATATGATAGCCTGTGCAGCTTATGCTCATGAACTCCCTATGTATGGTGTGAAGGTCAGTCTGACAGCTTATGCTGTAGTGTATTACACTGGCCTGCTGCTGGCCCACAGGTTTCTGAATAGGGTCGACATGGTCAAGATTTATGAAGACCAAATGGAGATGACTGGAGATGAGTACAATGTGGAAAACATTGATAATCAACCTGGTGTCTTCACCTGCGATTTGGGTATAGGGCTTGCCAGAAACACCACAGTAAATACTTGGCATAAAGAGAATTCTGTAGAATCTAGGTGTTTTACCAACATCTTACCAGCTGTTGGATTGGCATTATTCAAAAGGAATTTTGGCTGCTTTTATAGATAATGTCACATTTTGCATTGCAAACTTTTCTTTAGGAAAATAACCCAGACATTTGTCGCTTCGGAAATCAGTAGGGAAACCCTCCTGAATTCTCATTAGTTTCACTACTAGGAAGAGGTTAACTTTCAATGATATGGCAACATTTCTTAACTAGGAGGTTGGGAAATTACATATTTACTTGCTAAATAGTTCCTCGTTTGCTTTTTAATCCCTGCTGTTTTTTTCTGAGGTTTATCGCTTCATGTGTATTGTATCTTCAGATAATTTTCATTTATTTTATTAAACGTAACAATATTTTGTAAATCTGTTTTTAAAAAGATTTCATTTATTCTTTTTAGAAAGGGGAGAAGGAGGAAGGCAGAGATGGGGGGAGACATCAATGTATGGTTGCCTTTCACCTGCTTCCAGCTACAGATCTGGCTGGAGACCTGGCTTGCAACCTGGTTATGTGCCCTGGCTGGGGAATTGAACCAGCAACCTTTGGGTTTGCAGGCCATTGCCTTATCCACTGAGCCATTAGCCAGGGCTGTAAATCTGTTTTAAAATCTGCTTTCTTAAAAGTTAAGTTCTTGGGGAGGAAGAGGACAGAGGGGAGCAAAAAGTGGATGGATGTAATACAACAACAGTAAAATTAAATTTAAAAAAAGTTAAGTTCTCCAGTACAATATGTGAGGTCTGTCCAGAAAGTATCGAGGCAATGTCAATATAGTTAAAATAGTTTGCGTGGCTGATACTTTCAAGACAGACCTCATAGGCAAGGCAGTATCACTTAGCATAAATGTTATTGCAAATGACAAAATTTCATTATTTTATTGAGTAATATTTCTTTCTCACTATATATACAGTTATATATCCACTCATCTACTGATGGACATCTAGGTTACTTCGATATCTTGTCTATTGTAGATAATGCTTCAATGGACATAGAGTGCATATGTCTTTTCAAATTAGTCTTTTAATTTTCTTTGTATAAATACACAAAAAGTACAAATTGCTGGGTCATATGGAAGTTCTAGTTTTAATTTTTTGAGGAACCTCCATGTTTTCCATAGTGGCTGTACCAGTTTATAATCTCACCAACAGTGCATGAGGGTTGCCAGAGGAGAGGGGGTTTGGGAGAGATGGGTGAAAAAAGTGAAGGGAAAGAGAAGTATAAACTTCTAATTATAAAATAAAGAAGCCACAGGAATATAGTGTACAGCACAGGGAATATAGTCAATAATATTGTAATAACTTTGCATGGTGACAAATAGTTACTAGACTTATTGTGATGATCATTTTATAAAGTATACAAATGTTGAATCTATGTTGTACACCTGAAACTAAGATAATATTAAACTAAGGCAACTATAGTACTAAAAAAGGCAATGTCATCAAACATTATATAAATCCCTGGTTTTCTTAATAGGAATTTTAGTCTTTGATTCATAAATTCTGCTGGTGAGTCAACATACACTTGCATTATCTTTGAAATGTTGCAAAGGTTCCCTTCATGATAACATAGACTATGCCTGTTTTTCTTACTATGGTATCCTTAGTACTTATCATAGGATCTGGCATGTAGTTGTTAATAAATATTGCATGTTCTTAAATGATTTTAATTGACTTAGTATTTTAAGATAATTGAAAATTGGGCACCATAATACTAGAACATATTGGTAAAACAATCATTACAAAACTTCCCTTTACAGGTACGAGGGCTTGGACCATGCATTACAGTGTGCTGATTACATCAAGGGTAATGGAAAAAATATTGGATGCAAGTTTCCCTATTTGGAGTCACCAGACTATAAAGATTTCTACATTTGTGTTAATGGATCATCAAAATCACAGCTTATCAGACCCAGCTATTTCATTTTTCAACTTCAAAATATAGGTGAGGTAACCAAGCAACTTGAAATGTTTCTAGTTATTTACAACCACATGGAAGAGAAGAAATAGATATAGAGAGATAGAGATAGAGGTAGAGATGGAGATCCACTAAAGTGCAAAACCAGAAAAATGACAGCCAGCAGAGCATACAAGGAGGCTCATATAAAATATAAACATATGGAAGATAAGGAATTGAATGAAAAGTAAAATGTCATTTTCATTTAGAACTCACAATCTATTTCTCAGTTTCAGAGGGTATTATTGTCTAGAGTTAGTGATGAAGTAATTATGGAATCACTTACTTCCAGATTTCAATAAGCAAATGGTTGGATATTTTCAAAATTTGTGTTCTCAGTTCTAGCAGTTCTAACAATAATAACAGGTTCTAGAGTCAGCCATACCTGGGTCTGAATTTCGGTTTTACCACTTTGTATCACTTTGGGCAAGTTACTTTTAATATATTTCAATTTCCTCATCAGTAAAAATGAGAATAATAAAGGATTGCCTCATAGATTTACTGTAAGATGTGAATGAATTTATGATATAACATCCCTGGTTCAGTGCCTAATAATCATAAACTCTAAATATGTTAGTTCCTAATAAAAATAATAGTACTCATAGTTGCGGTAGTTGTTTCTAATGATACTCCAGGTGCTAAAAACTTTTCCTCTACACTTCTAAGTTCCTTTGAGTAGACTAATGATTAAATTGACATAAGACAGGTTAACAGGAGAAAAACAAATTTAATGATATATGCATGGGAGCCCCACATAAGAAGCCCAAAGACAATTGGGGTTGAGGCTTATATGTCATCCTGAGCAAAGGAGAATGGCCTAGGTATCTGTGGCTTCAAAGAGAAAGAAGACAATTCACAGGAAGATGGAAAGAGAAAATGGTAAACAAATGTCTACAATGCCATGCAGAGACAATGGGACACAGACAGAACTTTGAACAAAAGTCCCTTCCAGCTCTCCCCAGCCCACCACACCTGGCACAGATAACACTCTCTAGTTATCTCTGGTGATAGCTCTCTTCTTGGACTAGCCCCTCTATTGAAATTCTTTTAGTCAGTTAAAGGGAAGAGTAAGAAGAAAAAAGAAAAGTAAAGAAAAGAAGAAAAGAAAGGAAAGGAAAGAAAACTTCCTGAGTTGTTTGGACCTTAATTATCTTCAGCTCAAAATAATCCACATGCTGAAGTAGCACATTTTGAGGGTGATGTATTTTGCTTCCCTTAACTCTAAAATGAAAAAGTGACTGCAATGGTTTGGATCTTCTCACTTTTTCCTGTGGCTTTATTATTTGTTGATATGTGACTCACCAAAAATTTGTTTCCAAAACACCCAAGTTTATTAATAGCCCAACTCGGTTGGCAAGCTATTTTTTTAAATTTAATTTTATTATTGTTGAATTACAGTTGTCCCAATAATTCTGTCGCTGTCCCCTGCCCTGCCCACACCATTTCCCACAGTCAGTTCCCACCCTGTTGTTCATGTCCATAGTTCATTTATTCCTGTTCCTTGACTAGACCCTTCCCTTTCTTCAATTTTAATTCAGAGTATAGAGAATAGTTATGAGCCACCTGATTTGTTTAGGGAGCTTAGGTTACTAGGTTGCCTTTGCTTTTGATAAGGACTACTGCTAAACTTCAGTAACCATCATCTTGAAATTGTTTCCTTTTGCTTTTCAGTTAAACCTTTGCCACCAGACTGTCTCAGTATTATTGTGAAGAATTCAGAGGAAATTAACTTGAAATGGGACGTGCCTAATGGATCCATTCCATCAAAGTGTTTTATTTATGAAATTAAGCTCATAGAAGATGATACTACCTGGGTGGTATGAACATTACATTTATTTGGGAAAATCACACATAACCTTTTAAGTAAAATAGCAAACATGAGAACCAATCAATTGCTATCCACAGGAGTATTAAGACATGACATGGACATGTATCTTAGTTTAATTTCCAGAAAATCAAGATCATCTAGTGGATAAAAGAAAAAAAAATTACTGTCTGAAAGTCTGATCAATCATACCCATTTTTAAGCTGTATAGGACCTTAGAGATAATCTAGTCACTTATTTTTAATAATGTGTGAATAAATTGAAGTTGCCAAGTACATGCATAAGAGGGATTATGTAGAGGTCTCAGGTTTAAAAAATAACAAAATTTTAAAAACCCATAATCATAAAAATTACTTCTTGAGGAACAAACATCAGGTCAATGTTAGAGTAGAGTCTGGCCAGGCTTCCTGAGAAGCCTGTAGTGGAGAAGAGAGGCTAACAAGAAGGAGGCAATGGTTGTAAAACTGATTATCCTACAGTACCAACAATGCAATGATGCCATTAGCCCCACACTGTTACAGTTAATTTTCATTGTTGTTTCCAACTTAGAGAGTGGTGGAGAAAAGTAGATGAGGCATTCGTTCTAATAATTTCATAAACATGAGAAAACTGGGAGTTGAATTGATTTACAAGTCCCAAGGAAGTGAATTGATTTACAGTCACATTACACAGCTAGCACTAAAATCCAGCTCTTGTTCCCAGTCCACTTTAACCTATATTATGTTATGTGGGTTCCCAAGAAAAGTTATAGCTAAAGAAAAACTGTTATTTTGAATGAGAAATAGTCTTCAAATGTAGCCCTTTAAAATGTAAAACTGAAGTAATTGCATCAGTAAGTTTTTTCCTTTGAGATTATTCATCTTTGTCTATTCTTATATCTGAAAGGTTATTTGTTTTTTTTTTTTTTTTAGTTTTATTGTTGTTGTATAACATCCATCCCCTTTTTTTTTGCCCTGAAAGGTTGGTTTTTTGCCAAGACTTGAGCACTGACTACAAAGGTCTTATGGTGATTAACCGAAATGAAAAGGGGGGAGAAGCTTTACATGTATGGATTGTATAGTTTCTATAGAAACAACATTCACATGATGGGTCTGTCTTTTTCTAACTCAGTATGTGTAGCATTTTCCAATTCAGAGAATCTGGGAAATTTTTTTTTAATGTTTTTTTTTCTTTTTAATTTTATTGTTGTTGTATTACACCCATCCCCTTTTTGCTCCCCTCTGTCCCTCTCCCCACCCACCCATTCCCCCCAAAGTCAATCCCACATGTTGTCCATGTCCATGGTTCCTTTATACTAGGTTCTTGTCTAAGCTGCTCCCCTTCTTTGGGAAATTTGACAGTAATCCAAATACTGGGTATCATAAACACTAAAGCTACCTAGGAACTTTGTTATGTCTCACATAACCTTTATTGCATTTGATTCATTATCACCATAGGAAAAAAAATTAAATATAGGTAAGGAAGGGAAGAAAAAACTGAAAAAAGCAACCCACCTTACAGAGAGATCATCACAGTTAGGATTTTGGTTTATATACATTTTTAGTCATTTGATGCATATATTTTATGTTACAAAATCCCCTTTGAAAGCGACAAAACAAATGCAATTGTTCTAGCTATAATTAGATCAAATAATGGCATCTTATTTTTTCCTTGGCTTTCAGACTACCACATTTGAAAATGAAATGTATGTCACAAGAACATCAAATAAAAGCCAAAAATTATGCTTTTTAGTGAGAAGCAGAATTAATATTTATTGCTCAGATGATGGACTATGGAGTGAATGGAGTGATATACAGTGCTGGAGAGGTATGAGATAAAGCAACAGCAACTAAATGACTGGCTATTTACTAGCAAAATTCATTATATTTTAGTGTATTTTATAATTACGGAAATCAAGAGGCTCTTTCATATAGTCTAAACAGAGAAGATAAATGAGCAAATACCTTAATTGAATATAGATTTATTGAAAATCTAATATTCAGTTTTAACTAAGGGAAGTTAAAGTAGTTTAACTTAGAGTATTGATATAGCTCTAGTACCATTTTTGTTTATCTGACTGTCGGTAAAGAAAACATGTTAATCCTTTGGGGGGGGGGACTGTATTAAAAGATATTTTCTATACTTTCAGTTTTTATTTATTTATTTATTATTTATTTTATTATTACAGTTGTCCCAATTTTCCCCCCTCTGCCCCCCTCCACCCAGTACCCCATTCCCTCCAGCAGTGCCCCCCTTAGTTCATGTCCATGAGTCATGCATATAAGTTCTTTGGCTTCTCTATTTCCTTTGTTCTTCTTAACATCCCCCTGTCTATTCTGTAAACACCAATGTATACTTTTTTTTTCCTTTCACATCCAGACAATTCACCATTTACTGCTTTTTTTCAGCTTCTCAAATCATATTACTACAAGGTTTTCTTTTCATTATTCCAAAATGCCTACATTAATTCATTTGTTTAAAGAATTACTATTTTAAGTAATATGA
Organism: Noctilio leporinus; assembly: GCA_004026585.1. NCBI lineage: Eukaryota > Metazoa > Chordata > Mammalia > Chiroptera > Noctilionidae > Noctilio > Noctilio leporinus. The sequence continues at coordinate 87,967 of PVIW01005356.1, forward strand.
ATTGAAATATTACCAAACACATGCAAAAATACATTTACACACATACATATTTTTACACATATTTAAAGTACATACTGGATTTTGAAGAGTTAATACAAAAAGTTTAAAATATGCTAATAGCTTACATAATTATTACATGATAAATGATAGTATTTTAGATATATTGTAGCAAGATTGAGCAGTTTTTTCTTCTTTAATACTTATTTTATTATGGAATGCTATTTTTGTGAAATATATCACAGAAATGGTGTATTGCAGAACTCACTTTAGTGAAAGTTGTCCTAGAGACAGTGCCAAACACATAGTAAAAAATGAATTTGGTTTTTGAGTCAGATCTTCCCCCCTCCAATAATATACCTCAACTTTATTTTAAGCTACTGGAACTACAACTTATTCTTTTTGGAGTTTTCCATCTTAAACAGATTTATTTATTTATTTATTTAGGCTGTGCACAGATCTTAACTTCTTTCAATACCCTCTGTTTTTCCTCTACATGTGTTTTACAAGTTGAAGCCTTCAGAAATAATGGCACTTGCAGTACTCAGCCAGTCCCCAGAGTATAAATGATTATGTCTACTAAGTTGAGGTAAAAAATAAAAATCCCTAGGATTTAAATAATTTTGTAGAATATTATTCTAGATATTTTTTAAACTTGTGGTTGACTTCCTATGTGGTCCTAAACTAACCCCTGAACTACTTAAGAGTCTGTTGAGGTAGAGATTAGGTATGTTCACATTTCAATAATAAAGTTTACTATAGCATTCATTCCTTTTCCCAAGTATCCCCCAGTTTGGGGGCCTTCATAACTGGAAACGTATATTTCCATGTTTTAGTTATAAGGAATCTTACCCAATTTACATGATAATATGAGAATATATATTGTCTATGTACACGAATCATATAGTTTAGTAGGTTGCAACTTCCATCCAAATTGGTTTTCATTCTCAGCATCTTTTCTAACCTAAAGATTGACTGATTTCACAACACACCCATGACCAGTTGGTTGCTATTTAAAACATAAATTGCTAACAAAATCTATATATTACACACCCACAAATAAGCACATACTTTGTAACAATGAATAAGAAAGGTAGCATGTCTCCTATGTAATATACATCCACATTTTCTTAGGTTTTACTTCTTCCTTAACTGCATTCGCTTTTTCTGAGTTATTGCAAGTAACCTGATTTTCCCATACTGTGAAATACTTCCAATCTAAGAAAACTTAACCTGCAGTAATGCAGATACAAGTAAGATACAAAATTGTACCTTATTTAGTAAGATCTATTTATAACAAGATCACTTTATAGCATTCATAAGTTAAAGTTGGTTCTTATCCATTCAGCTGCCCTATGTCTTTTTTTTTATGCCCTATGTCTTTTGATTGGTGCATTGAATCCATTTACCTTTGTACCTGTGTTCCTGTCTGTCTCCCTGTTTCTTCATCTTCTTAAAGCAGACCCTTTAGCATCTCTTGCAATGCTGGTTTGGTGGAGATGTACTCTTTTAGGCTTCTTTTGCCTGGGAAGCTCCTTATTTCATCTTCCATTTTGAATAACAGCCTTGCTGGGTAGAGAATCCTTGGTTGCAGGCCTTTGTTTTTCATTGCTTGAAATATTTTTTGCCATTCCCTTCTAACTTGTTGTGTTTCTGTTGAGAAATCAGCTGATAACCTTATGGGAGCCCCCTTGTATGTTATTAGCTGTTTCTCTCTTTTTTTTTTTTAATTTTTTTTTCATTATTTTTAGAAAGAGGGGAAGGGAGAGAGGCATAGAGGGAAAGAGACATCAATGTATGGTTGCGTTTCACCTGCCTCCAGCCACAGACCTGACTGGAGACCTGGTTTGCAACCTGGTTATGTGCCCTGGCTGGGGAATCGAACCTGCGACATTTGGGTTCGCAGGCCGGCGCCTTAACCACTGTGCTACCAGCCAGGGCTAGCTGTTTCTCTCTTGATGCCTTTAGGATTCTCTCCTTGTCTTTGAAATCTGCCATTTTCATGATGATGTGTTTTGGAGTGGGCCTGTTTGGGTTCATCTTCCTTGGAACCTCTGTGCTGCCTGAGTTTGCATGACATTTTCTCTCATCAAGTTAGGGAGGTTTTCTGTCATTACTTTTCCAAAGAGGTTTTCTATGCCTTGCTCCTCCTCTTCTCCTTCTGGTAGCCCTATGATATGGATGTTATTACGCTTCATGTTGTCCTGCAGCTCTCTTAAAACCTCTTCATTCTTTTTCAGTCTTTTTTCATTTTGTTGCACTGCCTGGGAATTTTTTTCTACATTGACCTCCAGCTCGATGATCCAATCCTTTGCTTTCTCTAGCCTGCTTTTGATTCCTTCTACTGTGTTCTTCAGTTCAGAAATGGTATTCTTCATTTCCTCCTGGCTCTTACTGATGGTTTCTATGTCCTTTTTAATGCTGGTGTATTTCTCAGTAAGTTCCTTGTAGCTTTCCTGGAGTTCTTTGTAGTTTTCCTGGAGTTCTCTGTAGTTCCCCTGGAGTTGTTTGTAATTTTCTTTGAACTTGCTGAGTTCATTAAGCTTCTCTCTCATTGTTTTGAATTCCATGTCTGAGAGTGTAGTTGCCTCTATTTCATTTGGCCGTCTTCCTGGGGATTCCTCCTTTCCATTTGCTGAGGGTTTATTTCTTTGTCTCCCCAATTTAAGTGGCTCTTGTTTGTTTCTGCTGCTTGGATTGGTCTGCTTTGACTTACTGTCTTAGTGGTGTGACCTTCTGTGGTGTAGAGGTGTGCTTCTTTTTACTTCTTGGATCTGTGCTTGGTGATGTTAGCTCATGTTCCCATCTGGGCCTCTTCAGCCAGTTGGAGACTACCAGAGATCTACTGTCTTTGTCTCCTGTAGTTGTTAATCCAATCAGTTTTGTGATCAGTGGTCAGTTTTAGGCACCTCGGTCATGTTGTGATGAATTGGCTCTTCTGTTCTGTCTGTGGTCATAAGGCTTCTCTCCAATTGGTGTTCTGTTGGTTATTACGGATGATTTCTCCCCAATTAAGTTGTAATTACAGTTTGGTGTTGGGAGGAGATGGGTGTAGCTCCACTTACTCCTCCACCACCTTGGTTCTCCCCTATTTATTTATTTTTAAATAAATTTTAAATAGTCTTTAAATTTTAAAGATTTTATTTATTATCTTCAGAGAGAAAGGCAGGAAGGGTGGAAGAAAGGGAGAGAAATGTCAATGTATGGTTGTCTTTTACCTGCCTCCTGCTAAGGACCTGGCTGGAGACCTGGCTTGCAACCTGGTTATGTGCCCTGGCTGGGGAATTGAACCAGCAACCTTTGGGTTCGCAGGCCGGTGCCTTATCCACTGTTACTTTCAATTTTTTGGAGAGCAGAAATCATAAAGCAAGGATAGGTTGACATATACTTGTTTATGAGTGTCTAGTACTGTGCATAATGAATATATTTTTACTTAATATGTCATCATTAGTAAAATGCATATTCCATTCAGTTCCAGTACTGATTTAAAGTGACATGATAAAATACATATTGAAAAAGCAATATAAACTAAGAAGCCTTGAGAATGAGGCAAAATCTTATTGTGCTTCACAGTCTATTACTAGCTTTATCAATAGAAAAGACTAATAATTGTTTGAAATCAAAATAAATTAATATAGCATTGCTCTTTCAGATATATAGGTATGTAAATAGATATACAGATATAGATACAGACAGATTCTGGCATTTTCATCTACCATTCATCTCCTTTCATGTTGTTTCATTATACTAGAATAACTGTTTGCTTACTTATATCCCTATTAATATAGTGGTATTATTGCTCTTTCACTTTCCAGATATTTATTAAGTACCCCACTATGTGTCACACTTTTCAGACATGATAGATACTGCACTAAAAAAAAATCCCTGTCCTCAAGAGATTTATATTTTATTCCCAAGTTGAGTAGAGATAGGCAATAAACAAAGAAGTCAGATATATCGTATGTATAATTACTAAGGGCTATGGAGAAAAAATAGGCAGAGATGGAAAACCCAATTAACCAAGAGATAATACGAAATCATAATGAACACTTACTGTTCTAATTTTTTCATTTTGTCACCACTATAAGAAATCTTTAGACTATGGAACTGGCATTGAGAAAGTTATGTCCTACTGGTAATTTGTCATTAGACAATGCATAGTTTATGGTAAGCCTCAAAATGTGGCTTTTTCTGTATTTTACGTATAGTCTTAACTATGATATTGATGACTGAGGTTTCTTTTTCCCTCATGGGTATCTCTTGGTAAAATCTTAAAACTCTGAGGTCAGAAGCAAAGAATTTCCTGAGATGCATGTGGTTTTAGTTATTTAGGCTACTTTTTATTGGATGTTTGAATTTATAGAAAAATAAGACTTTTTAAATGAAAGTATATCTTCTTCAGAGTTACCTCTATATCACAGGTATAGACATGAGAACAAACAACAAGCAAACATGAGGCCCACGGGCTGAATCTGGCCCTCTTCCACCTTGTTTTATCTGGTCTAGCACCTTCAGCCCAGCACTTTGTTTCTACCTGGATAACTTAACTGTTGAGTAGATACATTTACACAGTCCTAAAAATTACATTCGACCCTTCGAAGGCGCCACAAGGCTGATGTGGCCCCCAGTGAAAATGAGTTTCACGCTCCTGCTCTATATAGAGAGAAAGCAAGTGGAACCTCAGGAAAGAAAACTGTTTTCCCACTGTTTATTCATGCCAAAAACATTATTAGTGATTTTTTCTGGATTATACCCTTCCAAATATTAATTGAACTGACCATACAAATTTTGCTTAGTAGAAACTAAGATCCAGAGGGACTAGGACAAAGAAAAAGATGAGGTTACAGGTAGTTATTTTTTCCTTTTTTTTTTTTTTAAATTTAATTTTACTGTTGTATTACATCCATCCCCTTTTTGCTCCCCTCTGTCCCCTTCCCCATCCCCCCAACTCCCATCAAAGTCAATCCCTCTTGTTGTCCATGTCCACAATTTTTGCATACTAGGTTCTTGTCTAAACTGCTCCCGTTCTTTGCCTCTTCTTCCCCCTTCCTCCAACCCTTTACCCCTGCTCACTGAGGGCCTATTCACTGTATTCGTATATCTGGTTCTGTTTTGCTTGTTGTTTGTTTTGTTTATTACTGTCCTGTAATGGGTGAGATCATATGGTATTTGGCTTTCACTGACTGGCTTATTTCACTAAGCATAATACTTTTTAGTTCCATCCATGTTGTTGCAAAGGTTAGGAGTTCTTTCTTTCTTTCTTTCTGCTGTGTAGTATGCCATTGTGTAAATGTACCAAAGTTTTTTGATCCAATCATCCACTGATGAGCACTTGGGCTGGTTCCAGCACTTGGCTATTGTAAATAGTGCCACTATGAACATAGGTGTACATAGGTTCTTCTGAATTGGTGTTTCAGGATTCTTCAGATATAGTCCTAGTAGTGGAATTGCTGGATAAAAAGGCAGTTCCATTTTTAATTTTTTAAGGAAAATCCATACTGTTTTCCATAGTGGCTGCACCAGCCTGCATTTCTACCAACAGTGCACCAGGGTTCCCTTTGCCCCACATCCTCGCCAACACTTGTTGTTTGTTGATTTGTTGATGATTGCCATTCTGACAGGGGTGAGGTGGTATCTTACTATGGTTTTAATTGCATCTCTCTGATGGCTAGTGATGTTCAGCATTTTTTCATATGCCTCTGGCCCCTTTCTATGTCTTCCTGAGTGAGTTGTATTTTCAGGTCTTTTGCCCATTTTTTTCAATGGTCTGTCTCCCTGGTGTTGAGTTGCATTAGTTCTTTATATATTTTGGAGATCAAACCCTTTTCTGAGGTATCGTTAGCAATTATGTTTTCCCATACAGTTGGTTCCCTTTGAATTTTACTGGTGTTTTCTTTAGCTGAACAGAAACTTTTCAATTTGATATAGTCCCATTTGTTGATTTGTTCTTAGATTTCCTTTGCCCTTGGTGAAGTATCAGGAAACATATTTCTGCATAAGATATCAAAATTTTTACTGCCTATATTTTTCTCCAGGACCAATATGGTGGCACTGCTTATGTTTAATCCTTTACGCATCTTGAGTTTATTCTGGTGTACGGTGTAAGTTGGTGGTCTAGTTTAATCTTTTTGCATGTTGCTGTCCAGTTCTCCCAATATCACTTGTTGAAGAGACTGTTTTTACTCCATTTTAGGTTCCTTCCCCTTTTGTCGAATATTAATTGACCATCGGGTCCTGGGGTTATTTCTAGGCTCTCTATTCTGTCCTATTGATCTGTATGTCTATTCTTATGCCTGTACCAGACAGTTTTGATGACATTAGCCTTGTAGTATTGCTTGAAGTTCGGTATTGTGATTCCTCCTACCTTGTTCTTCTTTCTCAAGATTGCTGTGGCTATTCATTGGCATTTTTGGCTCCATATAAATTTTTGAAGTATTTTTTCTTTTTCTGTGATGTCTGTCATTGATTTTAATTGGGATTGCATTGAATATGTAGATTGCTTTGGGTAGTATGGACATTTTAATGATGTTCATTCTTCCCATCCACGAACATGGTATATGCTTCCATTTATTTGTGTCTTCCTTGATTTCTTTCTTCAATGTTCTGTAGTTTTCTGAGTACAGGTCTTTTACCTCCTTAGTTAAGTTGATTCCTAGGTACTTTATTTTTCTTGTTGCTAAGGTAAATGGGATTTGTTTTCTCCCTTCTATTTCTGATGTTTCATTATTAGTATACAAAAATGCTTTTGATTTCTGGATATTGACTTTATATCCAGCTATTTCACTAAATTTGCTTATTAGGTCAAGTAAGTTTTTGGTGGAGCTAATCGGGTTTTGTATGTACATTATCATATTATCTGCAAATAATGACACTTCAACTTCCTCATTTCCAATTTGGATATCTTTGATTCCTTTGTCTTCTCTGATGGCTATGGATAGAGCTTCCAAGACAATGTTGAACAGAAGTGGAGAAACTGGACAGCCTTGCCTCATTCCTGATCTTAAGGGGAAAGCTTTTAGTTTTTGTCTGTTAAGTATGATGTTGGCTTCAGGTTTCTCATAGATGGCCTTTATGATGTCAAGGTATGCTCCCTCTAATCCCATTTTGCTGAGGTTTTTTTTTTTTTATCATAAATAGTTGCTGTACTTTACCAAGTATTTTTCAAGCTTCTATTGATATGATCATATGGTTTTTATCTTTCAGTTTGTTGATGTGGTGTATTACATTGATTGATTTACAAATGTTGTACCATCCTTGCATCCCTGGGATGAATCCCACTTGATCATAATGTATGATCTATGTAATGTACTGCTGAATCCAATTGGCCAATATTTTGTTGAGAATCTTAGCATCTATGTTTATCAGAGACATTGGCCTATAGTATTCTTTCTTAGTTGTGTCTTGCCCTGGTTTTGGGATTAGAATAATATTGACCTCATAGAAAGAGTTTGGGAGTCTTCCCTCTTCCTGTGTTTTTTGTATAGGTTGAGAAGGATAGGAGTTAGTTCTTCTTTAAATGTTTGGTAAAATTCACCTGTATAGCCATCTGGTCCAACGCTCTTGTGCTTTGGGAGATTTTGGATTGCTTCTTCAATTTCACTAGTTGTTATTCGTCTGTTCAGGATTTCTGCATCTTCTGGATTCAGTTTTGGTAGATTATACATATCCAGAAATGTGTCCATTGCACCCAGGTTGTCATATTTCTTGTCATATAGTTGTTTTTAGTAATTTCTTACAATCTTTTGTATTTCTGAGGTATCAGTTGTGATTTCTCCTCTGTCAGTTCTGATTCTGTTTATTTGGGTCCTCTCTCTCTTTTTCTTGATGAATCTGGATAAAGGCTTGTCAATTTTTTTCATTATTTCAAAGAACCTGCTTCTGGACTTGTTGGTACTTTGAATTGTAGTTTGAGTGTCTAAGTTATTTAGTTTTGCTCTGATCTTGATGATTTTCTTCTTTCTACTTGCTCTGGTGTTTGTTTGTTGTTGCTCCTCTAGTTTTTGCAGCTTTATGGTTAGGTTGTTTTTGTAAACTTCTTGTGACCTTTTTAGGTAGGCCTGTATTGCTATAAATTTCCCTCTGATTACTGCCTTTGCTGTGTCCCATAGGTTTTTGACTGTTGTGTATTCATTGTTATATGTTTCCAGAAAATTTTGATTTCATCTTTGATCTCTTTGTTAACCCATTCCTTACTGAAATGCATATTATTCATTCTCCATGAGTTAGAGTATTTTTGTTTTTTCCCCTTGAGATTGATGTCTAGTTTCAAGCCATTGTGATCTGAGAGGATGCTTTGTATGATTTCAATTTTCCTGTATTTGTGGAGGCTTGTCTTCTGACCTACCATGTGGTCTATCTTTGAGAATGTTCCATGTGCATTTGAAAAGAATGTGTATTTTGCTTCTTTGGGGTAAAAGGCTCTGTATATATCAGTTAGGTCCATTTCCTCTACAGTATTGTTCAATGCCACAACATCTTTAGTGATTTTTTGTTTGGAAGATCTGTCCATTGTTGATAGTGGGGTATTAAAATCCCCTATTAGTTTGTTGCTGTCTATATCCTTCTTGAAGTCCTCCAAGATTTTCCTTATGTATTTCGGAGTTCCTCTGTTGGGTGCGTATATGTTTACCAGAGTTATTTCTTCTTGATGGATTGTTCCCTTAAGTATTATGAAATGTCCTTCTTTGTCACTTTTTATGGGATTCATTGTAAAATCTATTTTGTCTGAAATAAGTATTGCTACTCCAGCTTTTTTTTCCATGTCCATTTGCTTGATATATATATGTCCATCCCTTCACTCTCAATCTGTGTCGATCTTTTGTTCTAAGGTGAACAAAGACAGCATATATGTGGGTCATGTTTTCTTATCCATTTGGCTACCCTATGTCTTTTGTTTGGTGCATTTAATTCATTTACATTCAAGGATATTATTGATTGATACTTACTTATTGCCATTTTCCCAAATTGTACCTGTGTTCCTCTTTGGCTCTCTCTGTTTCTTTCTTTCTTTTTTTTTTTAAATGCAGACCGTTTAGCATTTCTTGCAATGCAGGTTTGGTAGAGATGTATTCTTTTAGTCTTCTTTTGTCTGGGAAACACCTTATTTCTCTTTCCATTTTGAAGGGGAGCCTTGCTGGGTAGAGTATTCTTGGTTGCAGGCCTTTGTTTCCCATTACTTGGAATATTTTTTGCCATTCCCTTCTGGCTTGAATTGTTTCTGTTGAATAATCATTTGATAGCCTTATGGCATTCCCCTTATATGTTATTAGCTCTTTCTCTCTTGATGCTTTTAGGATTCTCTCTTTGTCTTTAAAAGTTGCCATTTTAATTATAATGTGCCTTGGAATTGTTCTGTTTGGGTTGATCTTCATTGGGACCCTCTGTGTTTCCTGAATTTGAGTAATATTTTCATTCATCATGTTAGGGAAATGTTCTATCATTACTCTTTTGAACTAACAATCCTTGTTTCTCTTCTCCTTCTGGTATCCCTATGATATGGATGTTATTGTGTTTCATGTAGTCCTGCAGTTCTCTTAAAACCTCTTCAATCTTGTTCAGCCTTTCTTAATTCTCTTGTACAGTGTTGGAATATTTTTCTACATTGTCCTCCAAGTGGCTGATCACAGTCCTCTGCTTCCTCTAGACTACTCTTGATTCCTTCTACTGTAGTTTTCAATTCAGAAATTGTATTCTTCATCTCCTCCTGGCTCTTACTGATAATTTCTAAGTCCTTTTTGATGCTTGTGTAGCTCTCAGTAAGTTCCTTGTAACTTCCCTGGGGTTCTTTGTAGTTCCCCTGGAGTTGTTTATAGTTTTCTTTGAGCTGGCTGAGCTCATTGAGTTTCTCTATCATCATTCTTTTGAATTCCATATCTGATAGTTTGTTTGCCTCTGTTTCATTTGGTGATCTTTCTGGGGATTCTTCCATTCCTTTTGGTGATGGACTGATTCTTTTTTCCCCAATTTTGGGTGTCTGTTGTTGCTTGTTTTTGTCTTGGATTAATCTGGTTTGCTTCCCTGCCTTTGTGGAGCACCCTTCTGTGTTAGGAGATTTGTGGAGTTCAGTGTTGCAGTCTCCTAGATTTTCTCCACTTGTTCCTCTTGGGGTGGCTTTTATGTTGTTAACTTGGGCTGTCTGGTTGTATTTTGGATTGGTTGTGTATGTTGCTCCTTTCCTTCCAGTTGGCTGATTGAGACACTCCTTCTATCCTTTCTCATACACTGTTTTTGAGTTGCTCCTAAAACAGAACCACCAGTCCAGGCAAAATAACCAGACCTTCAGAGATATCTTTCTCTTTACTTCCCCTTTCGAATGCTTATATACCCATAGGCATTCGAATGTAACTATATACCCATACCCTCCAAAGTAACCCCTGCTTTTAATCACACTCTCAGCTGCAACTAAGCTAGTCTTAATAGGGATGTAGATATATTAAAACTGTTGTTTGAGGGTGAAAATGATTAAGTTGACTAAAGTATAGATAATTTTGAAGGGTGCTGAGGAGTAGCAAAGATAGCTGGGATATGAGAGAGAAAACCAACTTATGTATTCTATAGAAATGAGGAAAGGGAGAATCAGATAGCCTTAAGTACAAGTGAACAGTATAAGCCTATATATATAGTTGCTGCATCTACTTCCATGTTCACCCTTAATGTTCCCTGATTAGTCCAGTTGGAGCCAGGACCTGTTGGCTTTTAACAGAAAAAAAAAAAAAAGAATGAATGAAAAAAATAAAGAAACCGTTTAGGTGGCTATGGAGGGTAGGAATACTTAGATTCAGGACTGGGAATGAGTTGTAGCAGGAAAGTGAGTAGACTTTCAATCAAAAGTAGGAGGAAAGTCTTGGGTATTTAGGTGGATTGAGATAGGGGAGGAGTAAAAAAAATATGTGAGTTGGGATACACTATGGTATAAACAGTATTTACTTAAAGTGTACTAATTGTGAGGGTTGGAAGTAACTTTTGAAAAGGATATGTTAGGGATTAATAGTTCATGTAGCTCTTGGTGTAACTGAGGTACTTGAGATTAGCAGTGATCCATTTCCTGAATCTGCCTCTTTTTCTTGGTCAGGTCTTTGCAGTCTACAGTCTAGCTGTGCGGTCTTGGAATGGCAGGGCCTATGGCTGTCACAGTCAAGGCTGATTCTGATTGTCAGCCCCCAGATAGGCTGGGCCTCCAGTAGCCTAGCTGGTTTTCTGTGCCACTGGTGTTTTGGGCCCCTCCCTTCTCTCACTGATTTTGAGTGAAGACCTACAAGGTGTTTCTGTGGTGTCTATGGCTGCTCCTACCCCTCCAGCTCCTGGAGGAGGTTCCTGCCTGCGATGGGCACCTGGATCCAATGTGGAGCGGCCTGCAATCTTGCTGGCTCCTGTGATGGCTCTCCCTATTCCCATCACTCCTGGAGTAAGTCGCCACTGTTCGCTAATAGCGCCTGGCTCCCCTGGGTGAAGACTAACCCTCCAAGCAGTCCAGCTCTTTGAGGAGTTTTTCACCACTGCCTCTGTGATTCGTGCCTGGCTCCCCAGAGTGCCTGCAGTGCAGCCTACTGGCTAACGCTACTCCTCCCCCTCCAGCTCCTTGAGGAGGCCTTTGTCGCCTACAATGGGTGGGCCAGTTGCACTAGTTGCAAGTTTCTGGCTCGCAGTTTCGAGATTTTGTGGGAGCCTGCAGCTGGTGTGGGTATGTGGGGCTGGGCCCTCCCCTTCTCCATGGCCCCGAGCTGCCTTTTCCCTGGTGGCGTATCAGCAGGACTTCAAGTACTTGTGGGATCCTGCTGCTTGTGGGGGTGTGCAGTGTTGGGCCTCCCCCCTCGCTGGGAGTTTGAGCCACCCTCTCTGAGGTGGTGCAGTGGCAGTTTTTGGCCCTCTTGCCACTCTGGCCGGTGCACTTCTCTGCTCCCCCCGCTCCTGCTCCTGTGGTCCTCTTCTCCTCTGCCTCTGGCCCAGTGAGGAGCTTCCTCTCTCTCAGTCTCCAGAGTGAGGCTCTCACATAGTCCCTCCCCTGCAGGAGTTCAATTCTTCATTCCCTCTGGAGTTTGCCCTCACTGCCCACACTTCACTGCTCAGATTTCTAGTCACCAGGGAGCCTGGAACTGTCTTCAGTTAGATACGCCCTTCTGGGCAGAGCCGCCACTGCCCAGATCTGACCTCAGCCCACCAGCGGGTTTGGGACTGTCTCAACTGCTCTCCTGTAGGTCTCTGTAGCCTCTGGGCTGTGCTCCCCTGAGTCCAGATGCTGACTGCTCCAATTCTTAGGGACCTACAGACATCTCGTGCTCCCTATCCTGTCCTCCAGCTGCTCTGGCACTTGAGAATGCCATCAGCACTGCTCTCTACTCTGTCGCCATCTTTTTATTCTCTATAGGTAGTTTTAAGTGTATATATGGGCCTATGATTGAAGATTATCTATAGTACTACTACTTCAGAACAAGTGAGAGATACTAGTTTTAGAAGGATAAGCTTCTTCTACTTTCTAAGTCTGTGTAGTGATTGCTCATTTCTTGCTGTGCAGAAGAACCATTTAAAGTTCACCTCTAAAAGAAAAATAGCCCTGGCTGGTGGCACCATGGATAAGGTGCCAGCCTGCAAACCCAAAGTTTGCTGGTTCAATTCCCAGCCAGGGCAACATAATCAGGTTGCAAGCCAGGTCTCCAGCCAGGTCCATAGCTGGAGGCAGGTGAAAGGCAGCCATACATTGATGTTTCTCTCCCTCTCTGCCTCTCTCCCGTCCCCTCTCTCTGAAAATAATAAATAAAATCTTTAAAAAATAAAAATAAAAATGGAAAAATAAAACTTAAAAAAAAAAAAAAAGAAAAATATATGCCCTGTCCAGTGTGGCTCAATAGGTTGGACATCATTCTGCAAAGCAAAAGGTCACTGTTTTGATTTCCAGTCAGGATACATGCCTGGTTATTGGGGGGGGGGTATTTTTCCCTGTTTGTCTCTCTCCCTTCCCCTCTCTCTAATGTTAAAAACAAAGAATAAAATAAAAATTTTTTAAAAGTAAGAATCTTTACCTCTTTAGTGATCAAAATGTGAGAAAATTTTAAAATCATGACCTCTAAAGACTAGATCTGTTATTCACACATGCATTTATACAGAAGACCAGCTCTTGCTCAGTATGGCATTATATGATATAAACATTTGTCTTATTGAGATTTAAGAAATACACAAGACACGTTTATTTTCTTACTTGGCTAATGTTTTATCACTTTGATCCTAGGAAAACTAAACAAGGTCAATTTTTAAACAAAATCATATCAGGAATAAGGATTGGGCATTGGGGAGTTATTTTTCTAAGTGAAATGAAGAGATGTCACACTTCAAAGAGGAGGTTATTTTATATAAAAAGTACACAAATGAAAGAAATGCAACACTTAGCATAACTGTGGTGTCTATGCACTGAAAAAGATGGCAGAAGTTTCCAAGTTAAAACTCAACTCTTCGCCACTTAGTAGATTATATATAAAATAATTCAGTTTCAAAAATTTTAATTGTAAACATCTAACCCTTCCCCTCTTTTTTTGACTTTTTTTTCACCTAGGTGGCAGGAAGGAAATCTTATTTTTCTTGATACCATTTGCTTGTGTCTTAATTTTTATTCTGTTAATAAGTTACCTGCTTATGTCTAAACAACGAGCTTTACTAAAAATGGTAAGTTGTATAACATTATAATACTCTAGGACAGTAGATAAAAAGGACTTACTTTTTATAATTTTGCCTACATACTGTGGATGTACAATTGCTGATGTATGGATTGTCATATCTTCAGAAAAGATAGCAATTTAAAAATTAACCCTAGATTGACTTTGGCAGGGAGTGGGTGGGTGGGGAAGGGGAGAGAGGGGAGGGGAAATGGGATGGATGTAGTACAACGACAGTAATATTAAATTTAAAAATAAATAAAATTTAACCCTAAAAATCTACATTTTGGGGTATATTTACTTTTGCTGAAATAAAAGAAGACTACTTGAGAACATGAAACACTATGTTTCAATTAGGGGAAAATATAAGAACAGAATTGCAGGAGAAAAGCAGGATTGGGAGGAAAAAATAAAGTGACTTAAAATGGAGATACTCTGAAATATATTACTAGTATGCCACAGACTGAGGATCACAAAAAATGAAAAACCAGGGTGCCTATCCTTCAAGAGCTCACACTCTAGTTGAGGGAGATAGATTTCATACAAAAACCACCCCTGCATTAAAAGCTGATTTTAGATTATTGTTATTTGAATTGTACAGATAATGTAATAGAATTCAGAAGATGGAGGGATCACTATGGGTTCATGGGCTTTCAGGAGGAATTGTGATTTAGAGGAAAATATCTTAATGTCGAGCCTTTTTTTTTTTTAAGATTTTATTTCATTATTTTTAGAAAGAGGGGAAGGGAGAGAGGCAGAGAGGGAGAGAGACATCAATGTATGGTTGCTTTTCACCTGCCTCCAGCCACAGATCTGACTGGAGACCTGGCTTGCAACCTGGTTATGTGCCCTGACTGGGGAATCGAACCTGCAACCTTTGGGTTTGCAGGCCGGCACCTTACCCACTGTGCTACCAGCCAGGGCCCTGTCGAGCCTTTTAAAGATAAAGAATGTGTATAAAATGTGTCACTTTATTTCTCTGCTGAATGTTTTTTTTCTTCTGCCTGTTCCTGTGACTTATTAATCTAAGTCAAATAGTTTTGTTATTAATGCTTATTTATTGATAATAAAGCTCTTTTTACATTTCAGATGCTTCATACAAAACAAGAAGTCTTTTCTCATCAAGAGACACTCTTTTGACTCAGTTATTTTTGTCTTATGGCCCAATGTTAACTATGAGTCTTATTGAACTGAAATATTTCTCCAAATGTTTAATAAACCTGATTTTTAAAAGTATTCTATTTAAGTAGTCCTCAGAGTATGCAAACCCTTAAGTAGTAGTAAATTTTCTAGATTCTATTAACAAGTTTTTTCCTCATTAATCCAAAGTGAGAGTGCTGCATATACAGAAATCAACGGATTGGCCAGATTGCATTCAGTGATGTGTTCATTGTTAGTGGCAGAAAAACAGCACCAGGTGTTAAACTCAGTTCAGCAACCTCAGTTCTTAAGTTCTGGCTAAGAGAAGAATTCAGAGCCAAGTCTCAAATTATAAGAGAAAGTTTATTTAGAACGTCACAAAAGTAGGAGAGCCCTTGGAGCTTAGGAGAAAGAGGGAGAGAGATACAGATGTGCCTTGAGGGTGGAGGCTTGGGTGTGCTCTGGAAAAAGTGAGAGAGCTCTTCAGGGTGTGTGTGCCCTGGGAGAAGAAGGCAGTGGGGAAAAGTGCTGCTGTGCTCCATAGAAAGAGCTGCACTGGGTCCTCCATCCTGAGAGCTTTTATCTGAGGTCTCAGGGGAGAATCTCAATAGCATCTTCATCAGCTTTCCAGGTGTGTTGTTTCCTGGTCACAGTCTCTATCGATTGCTAGGCACAAGGGTAGAGAGTGAGGGTAGAGAGTCATTAATCATTGCATCTGGTCCTGATAATCAGCTATGGTGTTGCTCCACCTGGTTTTGCTGCTTTAGGGGGCCTGGAGCTGAAACACAGCTTATTAGATCTAGATGTCACCTCCAGGGGTTAATGCTTAAGGGAGTGGTTGTGCAAGGACTTGTAGTTTTGCCCCTTGCTAGCCACCTGGGGCTCTCTGCCTTTGTGACCCTCTACACCTGGCCCATTGTTTCTGTTCTGCTCATGCCTATTTAACTGCCTACTACATTAAGAAGAAATGTGGTTTCACAACTTGACGCTAAGCTATAGAAATATTGTCAAATCTTGGAAGATGAGAGTCTTAATTTTTTAAATTGCACTTGGAACGAAAGTGTTCATCACAAATAAGGTTGTTTGGCTTTAAAAATAACCTATGAAGAGGATTAATAAGTTTTAAATAAAATACATCTATAGTATAAATTGTGCTTCACATTTAATGAAAGAAGTGAAAAGAATGCAGTGCCTAAAAGGCTGAAAGTAATAAAATGAGAGATCATATTTGGAAAATTCAGATGTCACAAACTACATAATAGAAGTTTGGGCCCAGTTGCTCCGCTCCTCGGAACTAGGTGTTTCCGGCTGTTTTACTGAATTTGTAGGACTCAAATTCACTGCCATGTCCTCTGAAGAAGGGAAGCTCTTTGTTGGAGGGCTCAACTTCAGCACTGAGGAGCAAGCTCTGGAAGATCACTTCAGCAGCTTTGGGCCAATTTCTGAAGTGGTCGTTGTCAAGGACCAGGAGACAGCGATCCCGGGGTTTTGGCTTCATTACCTTCACCAATCCAGAGCATGGTTTAGATGCAATGAGAACCATGAATGGAGAGTCTCTGGATGGTTGTCAGATCCGTGTGGACCATGCAGGCAAGTCAGCCCATGGAGCCAGAGGGGGTGCCTTTGGGGCCCGTGGGCGTGGTCGCAGCTATTCTAGAGGTGGTGGGGACCAGGGTCATGGGAGTGGCAGGTATGACAGTCGACCTGGAGGATATGGATATGGATATGGAAGGTCCAGAGACTATTGTGGCAGAAGCCAGGGTGGATATGACTGCTACTCGGGAGGAAATTACAGAGACAATTATGACAACTGAGATGAGGATGCACACCTAATGTAGATACACAAGGAATAAAACTTCTCATCCAGGATCGTCCTTCTAAGTGGCTGTATTTATAAAGAGTCTTGGAGCTGCACTGAAACACCTGTTTTAGTACATAAGCATATTTTTGGATTGAGTTCCCAAGGTAGCTTGTTAAAGACCTTTTAGAAAGTCCTGTAAGTGCCCCCCCCCCCTTTAAAAACAAATTCTGTAACAAATTTGTTTGGGCTCTCAGGGTTGGTTCTGGTAAAAAAAAAAAAAACAAAACAAAACAAAAAACAGTATTTGACCAGACTTTTTTTTCCCCCAGAAATAATGTGCATCTAGGGACATTTTTCAAAACTGGTACACAGTGTTTACCATGGTTAGGAAGCAATTTCCAAATGTAACTACAAGAAATGAACATGATTACTTAGAGCTGTTTTTTAACTGAAGATCACAGCCCTGGTTATGCAGATTTTTCTTAAAATACTTGTGGATGTCATATTTTTTTAATACTGGAAGAAAAAATATTATGTTGTGTTTTCATGTAGCAATTAGGCTGTCCTTCATGAAGCTGATTAAAAGGATGAAACCTGAAAAGCCAAAAAAAAAAAAAAAAAAAAAAAAAAGAAGCTTGGGAGTTTCCTATACTAGGTGGCAAGTAACATATTTCCTTTATTTTTTCTTGTTTTTTTTTTTTAAATTTTATTCATTATTTTTAGAGAGAAGGGCAGGGAGGGAGGAAGAAAGGGAGAGAAACATCAATGTATGGTTGCTTTTCACCTGCCTCCAGCTATGGAGCTGTCTTACAACCTGGTTATGTGCCTTGACTGGGAATTGAACCAACAACCTTTGGGTTCAAAGGCTAGCATTTATACACTGAGCCACCAGCCAGGGCCATATTTTCCTTTTTGGTGGTGTGATTTATTTTTTTCAGTTCAGGAACCAAAAGGCACAAGCCTGTGAAATAGGTAAGAAGGGTTTTAAAAGTACATCCAAACTTCAGACTAATTGACAATTGATTTCAAGCAGAGAATGTTGAAATGTATGGGTAGACAGTTGTTTTAAAACATAAGAAATATTCCCCAGTCAGGGCACATAGCCAGGTTGCGAGCCAGATCTCCAGCCAGGTCCATAGCTGGAGGCAGGTGAAAGGCAACCATACATTGATGTTTCTCTCCCTTTCTTCCTCCCTCCCTGCCCTTCTCTCTAAAATAATAAATAAAATGTTAAAAGATAAAATAAAATAAAATATAAGAAATAATAAATGACCTACAGATTATAATTAAGAACCAAGGTTTAATTTGTATCAATTACTGTTTAATATTATTCAGGTGATTCTACCCTGGCCCCCATACCTATAGAGTGGGCATTAACTGGGAGCCTATTAGAAATGCAGAATCTCAGACTCTAAGACCTACTCAATTAGCAACCTGCATTTTTATATTATCCCCACGTTATTCATTTGTGCATTCAATTAGAAAGAAACAATGATACACAGCAGGTTCCTGAATAATGTCTTTTCACTATAACGTTGAGAAAAAAATTATTTTCCATCCACAGCTGCTGTTTGTGTGGAGTTTTCATGTTCTCACTATGTCTGTGTGGATTTTCTCTGGGTAGTTCAGTTTCCTCCCACATCCCAAAGATGTGCACCTTAGATAACTTGGTGTGTCTAAATTGCCTCAGTCTGAGTGTATGTTTGTGTGTGTGTGTGTGTGTGAGTGCACCCTTCTGTTACAGTAGAATGAGTAGCAGAGGAAAAATAAAGGCAGGATCCTCATCTTTGCCTCTAAAAATAACTTAATTGAGAAGGCTAGAAGCATAGGAAGACAGGTCTCACCTGCTAACCCAGCAGTCCTGGGCCTGGTCTATAATATTGCCAGCTGTTTCAATATTACAAGAGACACTATGTTAGCATTGGGAGGGGGGGGGCAGTTCCTTGGAATTCTATGTGCTGTTTCCACTACCTGGGAAGGAAAGCCTTTGAAACTGTGTTTACACCCCAAGGCCTGAAAGGTGGAAAAGGGCTCATAGGACATAAAGAAAGAAGCCCATTAATGTTGGGTATTCACATCCCAGCCTGGGAAAGCTAGCACCACATTTACCGGTCAATCGATTTGTAACTTCTTCACCATTCCCCATCCCACCAACTGTGTAAGTCCTCAGAACAAAGGACTCTCTTGGCACTCTTGGCCCTCTGGCCACACTAGAATGAGCTTGTCATCCCACCTTTGGCCACCCTTATTTTTACTCTCTCATTCACTAATAAATTTTGTGTGCTCCCTAATAGTCTTGCTGATCTGTAATTCTTTACTGCGTCAACAAGAACAGGTTTCTCTGATAACACTTTCATGGGAGAGCATCCTGTCTAAAGCGGGATTGCACCTTGTGCTCTGAGCTGCTGGGATAAGTTCCAGCCACCTGCCACCCTGAATTGGAATAAGTGGGTTGGAAAATACTTGTTTCTATTAATCTTTTTAAAGTGTATATATAGTTCATACTTATTTCAATGTTTAATAACAGAAGTGTTTTGGGTCTTTAGAAGTTTGATGATGTTTTTTTTTAAATTTTATTGTTGTTGTATTACATCCATCCCCTTTTTACTCCCCTCTGTCCCCCTCCCCACCCATCCATTCCCCCCAAAGTCAATCCCACCTGTTGTCCATATCCATGGTTCCTTTATACTAGGTTCTTGTCTAAGCTGCCCCTCTTTCTTGCCTCTGCCTCCCCCCTCCCCAAACCCCTTTCCCCCTGACCACTGAAGGCCTATTCACTGTATTCATATATTTGGTTCTGTTTGCTTGTTGTTAGTTTTCTTCGTTATTGTCCCGTAATGGGTGAGATCATATGATACCTGTCCTTCACTGACTGGCTTATTTCACTAAGCATAATACTCTCCAGTTCCATCCATGTTGTTGCAAAGGGTACAAGTTCCTTCTTTCTTTCTGCTGTATAGTATTCCATTGTGTAAATGTCCCAAAGTTTTTTCATCCAACCATCCACTGATGGGCACTTAGGCTGTTTCCAGCACCTGGCAGTTGTAAATAGTGCCGCTATGAACATAGGTGTGCATAGGTTCTTATGAATTGGTGTTTCAGGATTCTTTGGGTATAGTCCAAGTAGTGGAATTGCTGGATCAAAAGGCAGTTCCATTTTTAGCTTTTAAGGAAACCCTATACTATTTTCCACAGTGGCTGCACCAGCCTATATTCCCACCAACAGTGCACGAGGGTTCCCTTTGCCCCACATCCTTGCCAACAATTGTTGTTTGTTGATTTGTTGATGATTGCCATTCTGACAGGTGTGAGGTGGTATCTTATTGGGGTTTTAATTTGCATCTCTCTGATGACTAAGTGATATTGAGCATTCTTTCATATGCCTTTGGGCCCTTTGTATATCTTCCTCAGTGAGTTGTCTGTTCAGGTCCTTTGCCCATTTTTAAATTAGGCTGTCTGTCTTTCTGGTGTTGAGTCGCATTAGTCCTATATATATTTTGGAGATCAAACCCTTGTCTGAGGTATCATTGGCAATTATGTTTTCCTATACAGTTGGTTCCCTTTGAATTTTACTGATATTTTCTTTAGCTGAACAGAAACTTTTCAGTTTAATACAGTCCCATTTGTTGATTTGTTCTTTGATTTCCTTTGCCCTTGGTGAAGTATCAGTAAACATATTTTTGCATAAGATATCCAAAAGTTTACTGCCTGTATTTTTCTCCAGGACCCTTATGGTGACACTGCTTATATTTTAATCCTTTCTCCATCTTGAGTTTATTTTGGTGTATGATATAAGTTGGTAGTCTAGTTTTATCTTTTTGCATGTTGCTGTCCAGTTCTCCCCACATCACTTGTTGAAGAGACTGTTTTTACTCCATTTTAGGTTCCTTCCCCCTTTGTCAGATATTAATTGACCATAGAGTCCTGGGTTCATTTCTGGGCACTCTATTCTGTTCCATTGATCTATATGTCTATTCTTATGCCAGTACCATGCTTTTTTGATGACAGTAGCCTTGTAGAATTGTTTAAAGTCCGGTATTGTGATTCCTCCTACCTTGTTCTTCTTTCTCAAGATTGTGGTGGCTATTCATGGGTGTTATTGGCTCCATATAAATTTTTGAAGTATTTTTTCTATTTCTGTGAAGTCTGTCATTGGTATTTTAATTGGGATTGCATTGA
This sequence comes from Noctilio leporinus, assembly GCA_004026585.1. Classification (NCBI taxonomy): domain Eukaryota; kingdom Metazoa; phylum Chordata; class Mammalia; order Chiroptera; family Noctilionidae; genus Noctilio; species Noctilio leporinus. Next base: position 108,727 of record PVIW01005356.1, read on the forward strand.
ATATGTAGATTGCTTTGGGTAGTATGGACATTTTAATGATGTTAATTCTTCCCATCCATGAACATGGTATATGCTTCCATTTATTTGTGTCTTCCTTGATTTCTTTCTTCATTGTTCTG
>PVIW01005357.1:0-15191 GCA_004026585.1 Noctilio leporinus
GGGGGACAGAGGGGAGCAAAAAGGGGATGGATGTAATACAACAACAATTAAAAATAATAATAATGAAAAAAAAATTAAAAATGGAACTACTTCATTACCCAGCAATCCCAGTTCTGGGAATATACCTGAAGAAGCCTGAAACACTGATTCAAAAGAATATATGCACCCCTATGTTCATAATAGCACTGTTTACAATAACCAAGATTTGGAAGCAGCCCAAGTGCCTATTAATAGATTAGTGGATAAAAAAGCTGTTAGTCCTGGCTGGTGGCACAGTGGATAAGGTGCCAGCCTGTGAACCTAAAGGTCACTGGTTCAATTCCCAGCCAGGGCAACATAACCAGGTTGCAAGACAGGTCTCCAGCCAGGTCTGTAGCTGGAGGCAGGTGAAAGGCAACCATACATTGATGCCTCTCTCTCTCTCTCTCTCCCTCTCTGCCTCTCTCCCTTCCCCTCTTTTTGAAAAATAATAAATAAAATCTTAAAAAAAAAAAAAAGTGTGTTACATTTACACAATGGAATACTACTCTGCTGTGAAAAACAGGAACTTTTATCTTTTACAACAGCATGGATTGACCTGGAGAGTATTATGCTAAGTGAAATAAGCCTGTAAGAGAAAGACAAGTACCATATGATTTCACTTATATGTGGAATCTATTGAACAAAATAAAAGAAATAGAAACAGATTCATAGGTAAAGAGAACAGACTGATAGCTCTCAGAACAGAGAGGTTTATGGGGCTGCATAAAAAGGTACACAGATTAAACAAACCAAAAAAAAAAAAACCCTCATAGACACACACAAAAATATGGTGATTACCAGAAGGAAAAGGAAGTGGGAAGAAATTGAAGAGGATAAAGGGGGGATAAATGGTGATGAAGGGAGGCTTGATTTTGTATGGTAAACACACATTACAATATACAGATGAGGTATTCTAGAATTGTACATCTGAAACTGATATAATTTTATTTTATTAACCAATGTCACCCCAATAAATTCAATTTTAAGAACTTACTACAAAGCTACAGTCATCAAAATGATGTGATACTGGCATAATTATAAATATACAGACCAATGGAATAGAATTGAGCTTACAGAAATAACCTATATATTTATGGCCAGTTGAGTTCTCACAAGGTTACTAAGTCCCTTTAACGGGGAAAGAATAGTCTTCTCAACAGGTCGTGTTGAAACATTTGGATTTTCACATGCAAAATAATAATTATCTTACACCACATACAAGAATTAACTCAAAGTGGACCAAGGATCTAAAAAATGTAAGAGGTGAAATCACAAAACTCTTAGAGATTAACAGTGGAGTAAACCTTCATGACCTTGAATTTGGAAATTACATCAAAAGCATGAACAACAAAAGAAAAAAATATAGAAGTTCATAAAAATTTATAACATTCGTGCATCAAAATAATTAAGGAAGCAAAAAGACAACTTACAACATGGTAGAAAATATTTGTAAGTCATAGCTGATGGGATTTATTGCCCAGAATACATGAAAAACTTTTACAACTCAACAACATTAATTTTTTTTAATTCTAAATTGGGCAAAGAACTTGAATAGATGTTTTTCCAAAAGTAGACAAATAGCCAATAAGCACATGATAGAAGCTCAACATCATTAGTCGTTAAAGAAATTCAGTGAAAAACTGCAATGAAATATCATTTCTTACATATTGGACTGCTATAATTTTTTAGTGGAAAAAAGTGTTGGCAAAGAAGGTGAAACTTGGAGCCCTTGTGTAGCTGTTATGCTAAATAATTAGACAATTCCTCAACAACCTAAATACATGGTTACCATATGACCTAGCAATTCCATTCCTGGGATAACCAAAAAAAAAAATTGAAAACAGGAATTCAAACCAATCCTTGTACACCAATGTTCATTGCACATTATTCACAATAGCCAAAAGATGGAAACAACCTGTTTTATCAACAGATGAATGAATAAACAAAGTGTGGTATTTGTGTATGTATATGAATGGAATATTATTCATCTTTAAAAAGGAATAAAATTCTGAAACATACATTAACATGCATGAACCTTGAAAACATGCTAAATGATATAGGCCAGACACAAAAAGACAAAACATACTCTGATTCCACTTATATACAATATCTAAATGCCAATAGGTACATGAAAATGTGCTCGATATCCCTGATTATCAGAGAAATGCAAATCAAATCCACAATGAATTATCACTTCAAACCTGCCAGAATGGCTATCAGCAAGACAAGAAATTACAAGTGTTGGTGAGGATGTTCATAAAAGAGAACCCAATTCCCAGCCAAAACACATAACCAGGTTGCAAGCCAGGTCTCCAGCCAGGTCCCCAGCTGGAGGCAGGTGAAAAGCAACCATACACTGATGTCTCTCTATCTCTCTGACTCTCTCCTTTCCCCTCTCTCTCGAAATAATAAATAAAATCTTTTTTTTTTTTTTAAGTAACTTTTTATGGAGAAAGAAAATTGCAACACTAAAAGATGTCATTTGGTGTGACATGCATAAGTATGGAGGGGTGTCAAGCAATCAGATTTCTTATGACAGGGCTTTTCCTGGTGCTTTCTAAATTGGCCTGCTGAGAATTTCCTGTCTTCCCACCTAAATAAATGACGGTCATAATGCACGAGAATTAACAAAATGCTATATTTGATTATTTGACTCCTGAGAAGCAAAACAGGCTACAATAAATATCATTAGTAATAGCTGGAAAACGATGGAACAAACCACATAGTCCTAGTTAGAATGTGGGAATGAAGTTTTGCCTCATATGGTATTAAATTCCCATAAGAAGGTTAATTGTTCTAACAGTAGCAACAACCACTGGGGAAAACAGAATTGAATGGTGAGCATTTCGATAACTTTTATGTGGGAGAAAGGCTGCAGCCTCTTCTAAAGGAGCTGCCAGTCATTGTGAGAGGGAGGCAGCTGGGATGCAATGGTCTTATCTCTCAGGACACACCAACTACCAAGATAAACGGAGGGTCATTTATGTTTACAGCTGAGTGCTTGTGAAGTTGACAAGTAGGTTGTGTGTGCACTGTCTGTGTGAATAAAAAGACAAGTCAGGAAAGTCATTAGGAGCAAAGAGTGACCCTTCCCAAGAGACTGATTATGATGCAAGGCCATTATCAGCCCAATGATTCCCACGCATACCATAAAATTCACTATTTTATGAACACCCTGAGATTGTATTAAATCCTAACAGAGTAGTGAGGAAAGCAGATAGCCTTTTGTTTTCCTCTTGGCCCTGTCATCTTTACAAAGTACCTTTTTTGCCAGCTGTGACACTAGAGCCATCAGAATTCCTTACAAACACTCATCTTGCCCCTTTTGGAAATGGAAGCAGTTGCTATACTCGTGCAGAACAGGTAGATGACTGTGTGGAAAGAGCACTTGGAAAGAACAGATTTTTACTTTCTTTGCTGAGAACTAAAGTAATTATAGTTAAAATCTGTAAAGCGTTTTACAATTTTCAAAGCATTTTCTTAAACACGATTTCATCAGATCTCCATAGTTTTCTCTTTTGTGTAGCCTGTGCCAACTTTCTTAATTCTCAGAAGTTTAATCCCCTTATCTATAAAAAAGGAACAGTACCATTTAGTTCACAAAATTGCGAGGATAAAAACAAAGAGCATGCATAAAGGGTTTAGTACTCTGCCTGGAGTGAAGGATCAGTAAATGCTAGTTTTCAGCCTTTGTCATACTCTCCTTCAACACCAGGTCACTCAGCTTGTAAGGGCCAGATCAGGGTCCAGAACATAGGTCTTCTGACTGCCCCATTGTGCAAAGGACATTGAGAGGGAAGGGAGGGTATTCTCCTTTACACAGGTCACGTACCTATGCCTGATCTCATTCCCATGCCTCTTTGGATTGAACTAGTCAAACAGTAATGAGCGTTGACACAATTTAAAGGAAAAGAGACTCCTTTCAGCCCATCTTTATCCCATATGCCCCCCACCCCACCCCCCACACCTATTCTTTAAGTTTCCTTTATTCTGATGTTGTGTCTGAAACATTACGAAATAAAAAGTAGTTCCAGCCCTGGCTGGTGTGGCTTTGTGGACTGAGCACCAGCCCGTCAGCCAAAGAGTCACCGGTTCAATCCCTAGTCAGGGCACATGCCTGGATGGATGGCCGGGTCCTCAGCTGGGGATGCACATGAGGGAGGCAACCAATCAATGTTTCTCTCCCTTTTTTTCCTCCCTCCTTTCCCTCTCTCTAAAAATAAATAAATGAATAAAATCTTTTTATTTTTAAATTCCACATTAAACTCTCAACTAGAGAAAGATTCTCTTTAATGCACTCACATAAACTAAGGGACTATGAAATAGTCAACTCCATAATTGAAACTAGAACAAATCACAGTAAAACGAAAGTTATTATTATTGACTGGATTTTATTCTTAACACCAGCTAAATAACTATGTACAGAGTGAAAAACCTTCATTTGTTATATCTAAGATTAAAATCAATAAAATTGCCTATAATCTACACTTCTCAGGTTTGCCTCTCCATAATAGATCAAACAAGAGTAATTAGATTTCTGCCTCGCTAGCAAGGAGAGAAAACTATTTTATTTTGGATCAAAGTCTTCCTAGTGGATTGGATTACACCTTCTTTCTCTTACCTATCACCAAGTAGCAATTGCTTTTGGGTTTTATTTGATATAAAGTATCAAAATGGTATCCTATAATTTTTAGTAGAAAAATGCCAAAATTAAACTTTGATTCTAATTCTAGATTTAGAATTAGATTTCCCATTTTCCCATTTCCCATTTCATCTTCTTCCTAAGTTCTCTGCATGACATCATTTTAAATGTGATGATATCTACCCTCTCTGTTGTTAATAGCAGTTTTCCTTTTCTTTTCTTTTTCTTAAATATATTTTATTTATTTTGCTATTACGGTTGTCCCAATTTTCCCCTTTTGCCCCCCTTCACCCAGTACCCCACTTCCTCCAGCCCCCCTTAATTCATGTCTTTCAGTTTTCTTTTTTTAATAAACATGATTAAACTCTTGTATTTTAGAGTTTAGAAAATGTCTTTACATACATTATCTCATTTGATCTGTTCCATTCTGTTTAAGTGAACAGTGCAGATATTTTTACAAAGAAGAAAGCTGAGATGCGGAGAGGCCAAGAAACTAGCCTAGATCTCCCAGCCAGCTAGACCTAGAATGCTACATTACATCCTGTCATTTTATGGTGATAAAACTATTTAGCCGAGTATTCTGGGGCAAGACAGCCTGTGTTATCTGCTCGTAAAAGTTAGTAACACACGAAAATGTGCTCAAGCATGCACAGAAGTGTTTATGTGTTACTTAGGTGACCAAAAGATGGCACTGATTATTATCTTGCATGCACATTTATGCAATTTGTATACTAAATATTGTAGCATATACTAGAGCACTTTTGAGATTTTCTTTAGTAATGGCTGCAGTTATATTTTTAATGAAAATAGCTTTTCCTTCTGATTTTAAAAATGATACTTGGTCTTTCTCTATTCCAACCATACAAAAATAATGAAGTATAATGTATAGTGGAACCTGGGTTCTCAAACGTAATTCGTTCGAGAAGGCTGTTTGAGAAGCAATTTGTTCAAAAGCCAGATTTTCTGCTTGTGCCCTGAGAAGTGCCTGACTGATCATAAAGGTTTCAGTGTAAGAGAGTTGTAGGGTTGAGATCCAAAGTTTTGTTTCACAATCAAGACATTTTTTCCATGAACAACTTGGTCAAGAACCAAATTGTTTGAGATGGGAGACATTCAAGAACCAAGGTTTGACTGAAGTCCCAGCTCCTAGAGTAACCTCTGCTCCTTTTCAAACTTTTCAAAGTATATGAGCCTGAGCATGTGTGTGCATACGCACACACACACACGCGCATACCATGGAGGGAAGAAGGGAGAGGGGGAGAGAGAAAGATAGCATTATTTAAAAAGCTACCTGGCATTTTTATTCAACAAGATCTTAAATATTTTTCTGTCAATACATGAGACCTACTTCACCATTTTTAACTGTTGAGAGTGCACAATGTATAGATGTAGCACTTTTTCCATCTAAACCTTTACTGATAAACTTTTAAGCTATTTCCATTTTTTAGTTTGCTCTTAAAAACTACACTATGATGAAAATTTAGGATGCATTGCTAAAAGTATTCTCGAATCAGAGGGTATTCCAATTTAAAATTATGATATATATTGCCACGGTACTCTCCAGACATATTCCAGTTTGATTCATGTTGACAGTGATTGAAGGCAACTTTTTCCACATTCCCAATGATATCAGGTTCTGCCAAATAATTTTTATCTTTTCAAATCTGAATAATAAAAAATAGCCCTGGCTGGTGGCACAGTGGATAGGTGCCAGCCTGTGAACCCAAAGGTCGCTGGTTCAATTCCCAGCCAGGGCACATAACCAGGTTGCAGGCCAGGTCTCCAGCCAGGTTCTCACCTGGAGGCAAGTGAAAGGCAACCATACATTGATGCTTCTCTCCCTCTCTGCCTCTCTCCCTTCCCCTCTCTCTAAAAACAGTAATAAATAAAAGTCTTTTTAAAAAATTCTTAAATATATCATGTTTATAGTTCTTTATAAAGTATATTTTATTGATTATACTGTTACAGTTATCCCAGTTATTTTCCCTTTGCTTACCTCTACCCAGTACCCCCTTCCCTCCAGCAGTCCATCCCATTAGTTCATATTCAGTTCTTTGGCTTCACCCTTTCTTATACTATTCTTAACATCCTCCTATCTTTTTATGCTTCTTAATCCCTGCACCATTTCCCCATTTGTCTCCTTTCCTCCTCCAGGATGATAACCCTCCAAATTATCTCCATACCTATGATTCTGCTCCTATTCTGGTAGTTTTAGTTTTAGTTTTTAGTTTTTAGATTCTGTTGTTGATAGTTCCGAGTTTGTTGTAATTTTAATGTTCATAGTTTTGATCTTCTTTTTCTTAAATGAGTCCCTTTAACATTTCCTATAATAATGGCTTGGTGGTGATGAACTCCTTCAGCTTCACCTTGTCTGGGAAGCACTTTATCTGGCCTTCCCTTCTAAAAGATAGTTTTGCTGGAGAGTAATCTTGGTTATAGGTCCCTGCTTTTCATCACTTTAAATACTTCATGTTTGCAAAAGTTTCTTTTGAGAAATCACTTGATAGTCTTATAGGAACTCCTTTTTAGATAATACTCTTTCTGTTTTGAAGAGTTTCTCTATCTGTAACCTCTGGCATTTTAATTATGATGTGTCTTGGTGTGGTCCTCCTTGGGTCTAGCCTGTTTGGTATTCTCCGTGCTTCCTGAAGTTGTATATCTATTCCTTTACCAAATGAGGGAAGTTTTCCTTCATTATTTTTTCACATAAGTTTTCAATTTCTTGCTCTTCCTCTTCTCCTTCTGGCACCCCTGTGATTTGGATGTTGGTATGTTTAAAGCTGTCCCAGAAGTTTCTAAGCCTCTTATTTTTTTCAATTCTTATATCTTCATTCTGTGCTGATTAACTTTATTTTTTCCTTATGTTCCAAATCATTTATTTGAACCCCAGCTTCCTTCCCTTCCCTTCCCTTCACCATTGGTTTCATGTACATTTTTCTTTATTTCGCTTAACATCGCCTTTACTTCTTCCCTTCTGCATTTGCCATACTTAAGCATGCCTATCAAATCTGTGAGCATCTTTATTACCAGTGTTTTGAACTTTGCTTCTGTTAGGTTGGCTATCTTCTCATCACTTAGTTCTCCCACTGGACCCTCTTTTGGGCCATATCTTCTCTCTCCTCAATTTGACAGGCTTCTGTGTTTGCCTCTGTGTCATAGGTAGAGCTAAACCTTAGGTATTCATCAGTGTGGTGCAAACCGTTCCACTGCACTGTGGCACAGTGTGGGGGGCGGGGTCTGGGAGGGAACAATGCTTGCTCAGCACTTGCTTCTTTTCCAGGTACTTCTCCCGATTTGCAAGTGGGACTGGTGCCCCTCTAGCTGTTACTTGGTTGTGCTTCCCAGAGTGGGTGTGTTTTTGGACATTCTAGGACCATGGGGGCCCTCTAAACAAATGGACTTTGCTGAGAGACTGACAGTTTCTTCTGCACCCAAGTGCCCATTGGTTTTCACAGTCAGAAGCAACGAGGTTTTATTTTCCTAGTGCTGGAACTGTGAGAGTTGTGAGCTGCTTGGTCTGGTCTGGGGCTGGGATTGCTCCCCAGGTGTCCTTCCTGACTTTTATAATGTGTGACTGGGCTTTCTGCCAGTGGCCACAGCCACTGCCCTGCTGCTGCTGCTGCTGCCACCACACCGTGTCCTCTCTGCCCGACTTTTCCCTCCTACCTGTTCGGATGAGTGTTACTTCTTTATATCATTCTTTGTTGGATTTCCATGCAGTTTGAATCTGGTAGTTCTGGTTGTTTTTAGTTTTAAGGTAGTTGTATTCCTTCTTATGGTTGTGGAGGGAGGATACGCATGTGTACCTACACTTCCATCTTAGCCCGAAGTCTCATTATTTTAACTTGCATAATTTTGATAACTAGTGATTGAAAACATATTTCATGATTTGGGCCTAATTAATTTCTTTTACATGTTATTTATCTTTTTTAGATATATATATAAATTTTTATTTACTTAAGGAAATATTTTATAATAGTAAAATCAACCCTTTTTTTCTACATGTTGTAGATATCTCATCTTCTTTATTTGTCTTAAGCCTTGTTTAAGTGGTTTTTACTTCCTAAAAGAATTTAATTTTCACTTCTTTTTCTTTAAGATTTTATTTATTATTTTAGAGAGAAGGACAGGGAGGGAGGAAGAAAGGGAGAGAAACATCAATGTATGGTTGCCAGCTACAGACCTGGCTGGAGATCTGGCTTGCGACCTGGTTATGTGCCCTGACTGGGGAATCAAGCCAGCAACCTTTGGATTCATAGGCTGGCACCAATCCACTGAGCCACACCAGCCAGGGCTTAATTTTTGCTTTTATGTCATCAAATTTGAGTCTTTTCTTCTACTCTTTTTTATCATATTTATAAAGGCCTTCTCCACCCCCAGAGAAAAAGCATTCATCCAAGTTTTTTTCTGTAGGGATCTGTATGATCTCTTTTAAACATTTTGCTTCTTTAATAATCTGGAATTTATTATTTTTTATTAACAGTCTAGAATCAACTTTATTATTATTATTATTATTATTATTATTGCAGAGTTGCTAGCTTTTAAAATGTTGCCAGTCCTTGCTGGTGTGGCTCAGTGGCTTGAGTGCCAAACTGTCAACCAAAAAGTCACTGGTTCAATTCCCCATCAGGGCACATGACTGGGTTGCAGGTTAGGTCCCCAGTTGGGTGTATTTAAGAGGCAATGGGTGGATGTATCTCTCTTTCTTTTTCCTCTTCCCTTCCCCTGTCTCTAAACAAAATAAATAAAACCTTTTAAAAATTAAGTTAAAATGTTGCCATAGGCCATTTATGAAATATGCTGCCTTCATCACATACTAAATTCTCATATATTCTGATATCTACATCTAGACTTTCTTTTCTGAACCACTGATCTGACTATACATACATCAATATCATACTACTATAATTTCTATAGCAGTTTTATAATATATTGACTATTCCATAATCAGGTTCCCTTATCACATTTTTTACATAAATTTTCATTATTAAGTTCATTTTGTCAACTCACATTGATTTCATTAAATTTCTGAATTGTTAGGGAGAATTAGTTTTCATAATACTGAACCTACAAAACACTTAATTTATCTATCCTTACATAATACTATATACAGCCATAGGTAGTTCCATGGAAGAATCAAGAAGACATACTAGTTTTTTAAAAACAAGTCTCAGGAATTCTATGCCTGGTAAGATGAAATAGTCATACTCCTTTCCATTCCTCCCTCTAAGTACAACAGAGACCCTGGATATTATATATAAAGCTAACATAAGAAGATTGAAAGGTGAAGAGAAAGCAGACTTTGGCATGGCGTGAGTTCTTGATAGAAAACTTTTAGACAATTACTGTTCTACTTCAGCCAATGACATAAATTCTGTGGCCCCACCTCCACTGATAGCCAACAAAGTTCCAGCTGGAAGCTGAGACCCCACCCTCAATAAGCTTTAGAGTAGGGTCCCAACACCCTCCCCACAGTGATTTCAGAGGAGGCCTCAGGGAGAATCGGGACTCCCACCACTCACTGCCCAGCAGTAAAGAGGCCGCCTCACTACAGTGCCCACAGAGACCTTGCAATGCCCACAGAGACCTTGCAATGAGCCAGAACTTCCACCCCCAGCCAGCAATGGCAAGGAGCACCCATCATGGTGTCAGTGGGAACTTGGACTTCTGCATCCTCCTGTCGGTAATGAATCAGTGCCCTCTCCCACCTTCCATTGATAGAGTAGTAGCAGAGAAAACCAGCTTATACAAGTAGTTTAAATAAGATCCAAAATCTCATAGTAAAGTACAAAAACGTCCAGGTTGCAATTTTAAAAATCACTCCTCATGCCAAGAACTAAGATCTCAAAATGAATGGGAAAAAAAGACAGCCAGTTGATGCCATGATAGAAATATCAGAATTATTTACAAATATTTTAAAGCAACTATGATAAAATATCTTTAATGAGCAATTATGAGCATGTTTGAAACAAAAGCTAAAATAGCCTCAGCAAAAAAAGTAGAAGATATAAGAAGAACCAAACAGAAATGTTAGGTTCATATTTTGTATTGACTATAACTGACATAATACAATATCAGTTTCAGGCATACAACATAATGATTTTATATTTGTATATAATGTGAAATGATTACCATTATAAATCTAGTTAACATCCATCATCACACATAGTTATGATGTTTTTTTTTCTTGTGATAAGAACATGTAAGATCTACCAAATGAAAAAAACAGTAACTGAAATAAAAGCTCAGTGAGTAGGCTCAACAAAAAATAGAGACACGGGAAAGGATCAAGGAACTGGAACAGTAGAAATTACCCAATGTGAAGAAATGAAAGTAAATACACCACACGAAAAAGTTACAGAATAAAAATATAGTGCCATTCTATTTGTGAACAAGAAAACATGTAAATATCAGTATGTACACACACACATACATACTTGTAAGTAAACATAAAAAGAGGCCTACAAGGTTGTACATGTTACATCTGGGGAAAAGATTAAGAGTGGAAGTTGGTAAAGGGGAATGTTATCTCTTACTCTGTATGCTTCTGTATTATCAGTAACAGCATCATATTCCTATTACTTGCATAATGTAAAATATTCCTATGTAAAAGGAAGATTGCCTTTTTTTGTTTACTCTAATATCTTTTATATCCCACAGTAGAGTTTTATGGTTTTATCTACAAGTACTGAAAAACATTGTTAGACTTTCCCTGAGTATCTTTTTGTTGTTATTGCTTTTGTGAAGATTTTTTCCCATTATATTTTCTCACTAGTTATTGTTGGAATACAAGAAAGCCATTGACTTTAATAAATATATTTTAAGCTGTTCTAAAACTTAACATTTCTAGAAGTTTTTTGTTGATTTAGTGTTCCATATATAACATAACAAATAATTATATTTTCTCCTCACTTTCAATATTTTTCATACTTTGTTCTCTTGTTTAATGGTGTCATTTCCCAGTCTTAGACTGGTGTGAACCAAGAGTAACCTTTTCATAATATTAACAGAAATCCCTCTAGTGTCCTACTCTGAACTGATCATTCATTCATCCATTTATTTATTCTGCTTACTAACTGGTGACCAAGCACAAGGGATTGTGCTAAACTCTAGAGACTTGCTGACAAGCAAAATCAAACAAGATCCCTGCTGTCATAAAGCCTTTAGTCTAGAGGGAAATTAGACATTATCAAGTAATCACACTCATCAGTGCCTAATTACAGGTTGAGATAGCTGCTAGGGAGATAAGCAAATTGATTCTATGAGAACGTGTAACAGAGCAATATGAAGGAAGAAGAGTTGTTCTTCTATTGTGTAATAACCAGAGAATAATTCCTTGAAGCCCATTTTAAGTCTACAACTTTTTCTCATATGATAATACAAAGGAAATGAGTCACAGATGATTTCCTTACCCAAATCCTTATGACTTCGCAATGGTATAAATACCACTTGCTCTGTAATTTTGAATCAAGATAAGGTATTTCAAATCAACTCATAAAAGATACAACTTACAGGGTGCCTAATTCTGTGCTGTTTTGCATCTTATCACCTTCCCAACCCATTTCACACAGGAATTATTGTGCCTATTTACATTCAACAGTAGTTCAGGTGGGCAGGCTGGGCCAAGCTTTGGGGCAATCCTGATGCTATTGATTGATGCCTCTTATCATACAACAGGAAGTCTGGTAAGAGTAATTAGTAACTCTTACTTTTTATCCTATACTCCTTAAGTGTAAGGATTATGTCTTAATTGTATTTATATCCCCAATACCCTACATAATTTCATTCTCTTTAAAGAACTTCCTTACTTTAACCTTCCAAACTCCCTAAGCCTTTAGATACCCTCCTTTGTAATATATCAAGGCCATTCTGGAACGTCTTCATTTAGTATCAGGGAGTTATTGGTCTATGTTTCAGCCAACCCACCAAAGAAACTATTACAGCCCTTTTTTAAAAATCCTTACCAGAGAACATTTTTCATTGCTTTTTAACACTTAACGACTTAAGTGTTAGACTCAAAAAACATAAAAATTATAGAAGAAACCATAGGAAACAAAATCTCAAACATTTGCTCATAGCAATTTTTTATTGGACATATCTCCCCAGGCACGGGAAACAAAAGAAAAAATAATCAAATGGGACTACATCAAACTAAAAAGTTTTGCACAGCAAAGGAAAACATCAACAAAATAAAAAGACAACCCGCAGAATGGGAGAACATGTTTGCCAATACATCTGATAAAGGATTAATATCCAAAATTTATAAAGAACTTACAAAACTTAACACCAAAAAAACAAGCAACTAAGAATATAAAGAAGGAGCCACATTGAGACTGGTAGGAGGGGCAGAGATGTGGAGATGTGGACCAGGCTGGTCCTAAACCCACATGTGGCAAATAAAATTTAGGAGGGATAGCTCATCTGGGAGGTCTCCCTTGAGGATGGAGGAGATCCTGGAGCCATCCCGGCCCCGAGCCCAGGATTTCTGCAGCAGCAAAGCTACTGGTTTCCTCAGCCAGCACCACCCTAACAGGACAACAGCCTCAACAAACTAGACAGCAGATGGAGGCAGCCTAGGCAAGTACACCCATTCTTCAGTTGAAGACTCCTATCGTTCAGCAATTGTTAACTAATATATGGTTTTTAATTTTCTGTTTGCTGAGCCCTATAGATTCCCAGCACCATGAAATGATTTTTGAAAAATTTGCAGCTTAAAATCTTCACTTGAGGATATGTTTATTCGTTTTAGAGAGAAGAAGGAGGGAGGGAATAGGAGAGTAAAAAAGAGACAGAAATAGAGAAACTCATCATTTGCCTCCCACATGCACCCCAAAAAGGAATTGAATCTGTAACCTAGGTATGTGCCCTGACCAGAATCAAACCCACAACCCTTTTGATGTACAGGATAATACTTTGACTAACTGAGCCACCTGGCCAGAGCTGAATAGTTGTATAATTGTTTTGGGAAAAAGGATTTGTCAATCTCTTTACTCCTTTATAGCCAGAAGTCTCTCTTAATATAATTTCATGCCTGTCTGAACTTAACATAATTTTATAACTGTCTGAATTTTTCTGCTTTTTTTAGGGATACTTTAATGATGCTTTTCCAATCTTATCTTATTCCTTTGGTTAATTTAATGAAACTATAAACACTGGGTCTGTTCTACTTTGTCATTTTGCATAATATTGCTTCCAAATCTTTCAGGGGTATATAATAATGTACAACTGATATTTATTTAAAATAAAGACAAAGTGTAGGTGTACAAGATGCATAGAACAGCTGCAACTGTGCCCTGAGCTGAACAGGGCACAAGAAGGAAGAGAGGCAGTTTGTAAACATTGATTTGAATGATGACAACATTTGCAATGTTTGTAAACTGGGAACAAAAAAATAACCTCCTCTGCCACATTTGTTTTCAGCTAAATATTGAAGGAGTACCAAAATTTAATTTCTTGCATACCATATTGTCAAGGGGCTATAAAGACTTCTCTGAAAAATACCATTTGATTGTAAACTAGGATTGTCCTTGATTTAAGCTTTCAAAAAGCACTTACTATGGAGCTGTTAAAACCATTTTTGAGTAAGAAGGTAAACTGGATTGTACAGTATGCACAAAATAAGGAGGTGGATTTGGATTCTGAATGTTCTTTTACTATTATTATTTATTGATTTGGGAGGGAGAGAGAAACATTGATTTGCTGTTCCACTTATTTATGCATTTATTGGTTGATTCTTGTATGTGCTTTGACTGGGGATTGAACCTGCAACCTTGGCATATTGGGAGAATGCTCTAACCAACTGAGCTACCCAGCCAAGGTCAGGCTCTGAATGTTCTGAAAATCCCCAGCAATCACCTATTTAATTTCAGGGATAAACCTGAAAAATTATCCCTACAGTGTGACTCCCAAGTACCAAAGAATTCTGCAAAGTGGATGGATGGAAGTACAGGTGGCCTCTCAGACTGTATACAAGGAATATTGGAGACCTGATTGGTCTAGCTCAGTTGGTTGGAGCATCATCCTATGGACCAAAGGGTCACTGGTTCAACTCCCAGTCAGGGCACATACCCAGTCAGGGCATATATGAGAAGGCAACCACTCGATGTTTCTCTCCCACATCAATGCTTCTCTCTCTCCCTCTCCCTCTCCCTCTGTCTTTCTCTCTCTCCTTCCTTTCTCTCTTAAAGCAATGAAAAAAAAAAAAAAAAGCCCTCATGTGAAGATTTTAAAAATAAATATTGAAGCAGAGGGAAAATACAGACTTTGGGCTTGCTAGGCTACAAGATTCAGGTGCCACTTACTTTATGCCACAGTGTCTGTGTCCTCATAGTCACAACCAGGCATAGAACAAAGAAGAGACAATGTCTAAACCACAGACTAATGTTCAGACCCTGCATCTATAGTACAGCAGGGAGGAATTGAATTTGATAACTTCTGGGGAGGTAAACCAATTGAATGCAAGGCTTACAGCAAATATAAGTAATTTTTGAATAGTTAATATACTAAGTGCAAGAGATCAAAAAACTTT